>CAJQZN010039879.1:0-12337 GCA_907164685.1 Colias eurytheme
GTGTGGCCAGCTTTATCTGTTGTAGTGCGAGTGTTCCACACACGGTACCTGGTCGTGGTTGGGCGCGTACAGGTGGTTGCGGTAGGCGGGCGCGGCCAGCAGGTGCCACACGTGCGGCGTGCTCGCGGCGCAGTCCGCGCGCTCGCGCCGGCTGTTGCACAGGAACGTGCCGAACATGCACGAGTGCACGTGTGTGGCCAGCTTTATCTGGAAAGTAAGGAATTTTTGGTTATTTTAAAGAGTAGATTGCGAGAGATAGTGTATTTCATAGTGCAAATTAATTGGAATTGTAACGAAAAAACTAATAAAGCTGCAGAATTATGACACGCAACTCAATTTTGTCCTGAAAGAGAATAAATGGCCAAAATATTTTGGTCAACAACGCTAGCAAAGTGAAATGACAAATCTATTTCATTTACTTTTAAGTAGACTTTCATAAATTGTTTTTATCGAGTAGATTTGTAACATTGGTCTTTTAAATACTCAAATCTTTAATATTTTTTTCTAACATAAAAAATTAATACCCCCCCATCATATATTCCACGCCACTCACCAAATAAGCCTCATTGAATTCGAAAGCGCATGGAAACTGCAGCATCAGCTGATACACGAGATGCAACCATTGCAAGAAGATCGGCGACCGCTCGTTGGGGTCCTCCCCGCCGACCTGGTGCCCGCAGCGCTCAGCGAACTTGTGCCCAAAGTCGAGCCATTCACGCTCGATTAGTGTGCGGAAACCCTGCGATGAATACAATTAATATTAACACAATGAATATTAACCCATTGAGCCCCGAACTGCCAGATCCGACCGCGACTCAATAGATTTTCTATTGTGTCTGTGATTCCGGGGCCTGATGGATTAATGCCCATTTTCACCAACATCCCCTATACTACCACATAAGTATGGGACCCTTTACTTAAAAGGTCCCCTAAACTAGCCCCTATATAAAATTGCGTTTCACCATCATTTCTATCCCCTATAACCTTGCTCACTAGCAGAGCATGCCACTATTTCCTAAAACAGATATTTGTTTCCGTTACACGCATCAGATGTATTTTATTATTCCTGTATGTAGATAGCATGTGTGCAGTGTGTATGTAGGTGTTTATAAGTGCGTATATGTGCGCGTGTTAGTTATAAGGAGTTATAACGTTAGTTTAAAATAATTGTAGATATTATAATATAGCTAGAAGATGTAATTATTAATTGATGAAAAAAAAAAAAAAAACACTTTACATGTGAAATGGAGCGCAATAACAAAAAAAAACATGCACATTATATTTTTTTTTGTTTTGTGTATTATGTGTGGTGTATTTTTTTTCATTCGTTCTTTCACATGTGTGTCCGTGTAGCGTATACGCGTGCGTGTTTATATGAGCGTGCATGTGCGTGTATATTTACGCACACACTCACCTCAAGCGTGCGGTAGTGCGGGTCGAGCAGCAGCTGCGCGGCGGCCACGAGCTGCGGCGTGCGGTCCCAGCCGTCCGAGCAGTGCACCAACACCGGCCGGCCCGCACACACAGCTCGCGCTACACCGCTAGCCGCTCGCGCTATACCCGATAGATACTGCGGCCATAACGTCCGCTCTAGGTTGCTGTGCCAGCTGTAAAACGAAAATATTATAATTAGATAAAAAAACTTCATTGAACATTTTTCTCCAAGTTATCTCTAAAGAAAGGTGCGAATAAATAAAATAAAAAAAAGAAGTTATAGACACTAGAAGGAATATGGTAATTTCAATCTTTAGGGCGGCTTTACACTAGAACCTATCAGCCATACAGTGTTAGGGGTTAATGATCAGGAACAAGTTGTAACATAAAACAAAGATGCAAAGATATAAAAATCGCAGCCAGACACTTTAAATTATTGTAAATTAATTTTTGGGGCAATTTTACGGTTAAAAATAGAAATAAAGCAGGTTACACACTTGGCCTGATCGCTCGGCTCGGCCACCAACGCCCGCAGCTGCTGGAAGCTCTTGCGCACGTGGTGAATGTTCGGCAAGCTCATGAACTGTATGTCCGCGTGCGGGTAGTACTGCTGGCACTCGCAGCCACCGCCTCGTGCTCGGTTCGTCACCGCTGAGGCGAAGGATCGCGCGTCCACTATAAGCAGCTTGAGTTGCTGCAATATTTATGGGTACAGATTAATTATAGGTATTTAATTAAAAAAAAAAACCAGCGCATATTATCAAGTAACCAGTTTTATTATTTAATTATTTAATATTATTATTTTTTTTCTTGACTAAAGTGACAGAGGCATATTTAGAAAGTATAGGTCATAAGCCCATCTGCCTAAAAACAGCAAAGCAAATGTTACACAAATTTGATCCTTGTGTGTTCCAATTTCATATAAACATTGTCCATAACAAATTAGACTAATTAACCAAAAGACGTACAAGTCAATCATCTAAAAGTCACTCATCCACGCTTCTTATCGTCAGACCTTTTTAAGCGTCTGATACACTCTCCCCTTATGAAGCGTCTGACACATTTTCCACTTGTCTCACCTTATTAGGCGTCTGTTTGTCTGCATTACACGCAGCTACGAACGCAGCCAGCAGCCCCTCATCATCACTGGAGCGCCAGCCGAACCAGCCCACTTCTGGTTGAGAGGAGCGAGCTATAACCGCGCCTGTACCACGATGCCGCCATACTACCGCTGGGATGCGGCGCATGGCTCGAAACCTGCAGGAAATAAATGATTATTTCACTCACATATTCAGAATTTGATGCATGTTTATTGCGCTTTTACACTCAAAACCTGGTTATTGAAAACCATTTTTTAGGCCAATAAAAGTAAAATTATTGAGTGCTCAGGATTTGGTTCATAATATGCTAAATTTTTTATACACAAGGTCAATGAGAGATAATTGTTTTTATGTAGGTAGTTGTATAATAATATTTCTCTCACCGTGCAACAGACTCTAGTTGTTCGTCACCGATGGTTGCGGGGACTATCAAGAGAGGTGGGTACGAAGAGCACAGTTTGTATTCCGCATTGGCAGCTGTCACTCGCCACGGACCTTTTGGAGAGAATCCTAACCTTTCCAACTGGAAAACAAACATATTAAACTGAATAAAGAGCTTAACGACAAATTAGCGTTAATTATATGAATCATTGATTTTGTCAAAAATTATCTTAATCTACTTCTAATTTCCGCGATAAATAAACTGTATGTTAAATCAAATGAAATACAATATGCGTAACAATATTTGTAAGTAAGTTACGTCAAGCTACATTTAATAAAAGGATTCTATATCTAATTTCACAATAACAACAAAAATAACAATCAACTAATCACAAAAACACTAAACATACCAACCAAGCAAAGTGCGGATAGTTCTCACCTCTGGGCCGAACCAATGCCTCTGCGGCGCGTGCGAAGCGCTCATTAGCGCTCTGTGCACCGACGAGGGCGGTTGTTCCTTCGCCCACGCCGCGTACGCAGCTGCGAACGTTTCCTGTAGCGACGTGATCGGTGTTATCGCTGTACCGAGCCGCCTCCACCATTCTAGACATTGTTCGCCTGTGTTGAAGGAACATCTGTAAAGGGAAATTACTTTATAAATACATTTTATTTTTATTTTCCTCTAATAAATCGGAATGCTCTTACTGCTTAATTACTATTATTAGATCGTTATCGAATAACACGTCCCTTATTTTTATTCAAAAACCAATAGTTCATAAATAAAACATGTTATTGAATATCAGTTGCAAAATATTTGAAGAAGATTCGTAATTATTTGTAGAGTTGCAGCGATTGCTAGGCGGATAATTTGCTTACATTAAGTAAAGGTAAAATTGCATTGCAAATTTCGTCATGTTTGCGTATCTTATTATAGTATGCTGTCACACTTATTTTTGGTGTCTTGCATGCTGCAAGCATCAATAGAAATAAGAATGTTGTATGTATAATTTACAAAAAAAAAAAATCATGTCGAATATATTCTACTGTTATTTATTTGACCTTTTATTGTATGGTAAATGGTAAAATTAAAAAATTACAATTTCAATGCATGTGTAGTGCCACAATAATAAACTCAGCAGTGATCTCAACAATATTTGCCGGCTACATTACAATTCCGAAATCACACCGTCTGTCTAACGCTGAGCATTCAATATTTGAGTACATATAGCAAATGAGAAATGGCCGAGTGTTTGCTCGCACTCGGCAAATGTTATGCGAATGTTTGCTCGACACTTTGTGTGAGGATATTTTCTCGGAATATAAGAATTGTTTCAAGACATTTTCATAGAACTAGCTACTAGATGTTGCTAGCGGCTTTGTCTATGTTTAGTTACACTTCAATGTCTATTTATTTTATTCAGTCAAGTACTATCCTCAGGTATAATTCCTTGAAGCATAAAAGATAAAAACTGTAGGCTTACTTTTTACATTTGGCCATAAAAATTTGGATTATATAGGAGTATTTGTTTTGTAGCGACATTATACATAGATAACTTTTATGCAATTGAAATTTATTTCAACTTTTCTTTTGTTAAATTCCCAGTCAAATTCAATCGTACAGTTTTCTGGTCAACGATTAAGAAAGTGGATTAGGAATCACTGTCTATCATTCATACATCTGAAATATCTCATTTGTACTATCAATTAGCTAATCAACGTTGTTTGGCTGTCCGACAACTGACGAAAACTCATTATTATTTATCCACTTACCAGACATAGCAACAACACAAAATATTTATTTAATTAGACCACAAATAACACAGCAACTAATCTTATTATTAAGCATTGTAATCAGGAATTAGTGACAGCTTTCTAGGTCACCTCCAAACGGACAAATTGAATAACGCCCCATTATGCTATCGAAGGAAGTTTTTACTTTCTTTATGTTGTGTGCTATCAGTCATTAACCCCGTTACCAACAGATGGACCCTTATCAATAATATCCGTTGGAAGTGTTTGACAATTATACAAATATAAATGTAAAGGGAAGGATGTGATATGGTAAAAATGAGTGGGATCCTTCGCTTGATTTTTACTTGATTAATGTATAAATATTTCATTTTAATATTTGAATGATTTCATATTCTTATTCGAGATTTACTATTCGATTTATTTCGGACAAAATAATACAAAGGATCACTTATGCAAGCCATTTAAACACTACACTTACTGCAAATGAAACTAGGGCATTACAAGTCGTTGAGGCACTGAAGGCCCGGCATCGTTCCACCTAATTCTATTCTATCGTGTCTACTTCTCTAGAGAGCATACTATTCCCTATAGAGTGAATATATTCAAATCAAATCAAATAAGTTTATTTGCGTCGTATATACTCACTTTAGCTGCCGTCCGTGTATGCACAGCACAATCAGACAGAGTCGATGCCTGATCTCCAGGACATCTATATATCTTAGAGGCACTATCTATCATAATCTATCTCCCTCCTAATTCTACATGCAGTATAGTATCTACTTCTCTACAGAAAATGCACTCACTTTAGCTGCCGTCCGTGTTTGCACAGCACAATCAGACACAGTATATCCCTGATCTCCAGGGCATCTATTAATCTTAAGGGCACTGACGATCCGGCGCCGTTCCGCCGTTTCGGCTGCAAGTGTAGGCGGTAGTTGGACATGGCTATGGTGCCGCCATCTGACGTCCTGCCGACCCACTGGAAGAAAAATTTAATTTTGATATATATAGGAATTTGTGGTTTATTTAAATACATCAGGATAGTCGTCATATTGCAATCTTACCTACTATTGATTGATGTGGGGTTATTGAAAACTGTTTCTTATGTACAGTAAATAAAGAATATTCAGGTCTGAGAAGTAAACACAATTACCCACTTTAGAAAAAGGCTTAATATTTTTGAATTGTGCATTCGAATCAATTTATTTACAGTCACCATTGAATAGAAAATGCTTTTCCTTAAAATTTAGGTATGGAAATATACTGAGATTTTATTCACATGCAATTGTGTAATATTCTTTGTTCATATCTACGTACATAAAAACGGATATAAAAATATTAACTAATAAAACATTATCTCATTAATAATTAGCCTATTTAATAAAAATAATTATTCCAATAACGTTATAATTACAGCAACTGATCGTGCATTGAACTCAAGCTCGACCTTTGCCAGGTTTGCATTCATGTGCATTTGTATAATGCATATAAAGAAAGAAAGAAAGAAAAATATTTATTGCCACATGTTACACACTTAACGACTACTTATATATTATTAAAAAAAATATACAATAGTTTACATGGCAATCGGGTCAGACTCAGCCATGCTGTCGGGTTTTAACACCTGAATTACAGCGCTGATTTTCAGTCTGCCCGTAAGTTTTTATTTTCGATATCCTGTTTAAATTCAAACAGATATAACTAATATTACATAAATCTAAAGGTTTATATGAATGCAAAAATAAATAATCAACTGACAAAATGTTTGTTATTCTTTTACAAAATTCTCAAAAAAAATTGATGAAATTGTAAATTCATACTATAGAGTATAGACGGACAAAGAAGTCAAGAGTTTTTTGAAGTGAAACTTCTTTAGGCGCCTTGGGAGTAAAATTTGAAGGTCGTGTCATGGTAATACCGTCGTGGCATATGTAGGACGACAATTTTGGTATCTTTGAATCTAGCCAAAGAAGTTTCACTTCTGACACGTGTGCTCGGCACACAAGCTCTTCTTTATCTATAGCAGGCTGAAGCTATGTTATAAGAAATTAAGAAGCCTCTCAATTCCTTGCATTTTTCCTACCAACACTAGGTAGGTAATTTGTATTATTGTACCCATAAGGTACAATAATACAAATTTTATTTGAATGTATAGTGTACACCATTATCGTATAAACACTCAGATACTCATATCATGTTCAAATGCTCATCCCTTTAACATTTGTAGTATAAAATCTGAATTTCTGTCACGTTGTACCTACTTCGTCTGTTGGCATGTTTATGGAAGATACACCTTGAATTTGGTATCAGTTTATATACTTTCTGAGTAAAAATCTACATTGTTTCAGTGTTCGATAAAATTCATGTCATAGAGTCATTTGTTATCAATGATATTATATATAGAAACAAGAGGTAGATACGTCATCAACGCACCAAAACTGATTCCGTGAATTGGTCCTATTTGGGACCAATGCAATCAGTCAGATTGTCACCGGTCCCAGTGAGCGTATGTGCCGATAGGTACATTAAAGTTGTCGAAAATGCCTTCCTGTGTGTTCAGACAGTGCACGTATTCGTGCAAAAAAATAAAGAAAGATAAAGGAATATCATATCACAGCAAAATATATTAATTATTACAGTTTAAGAGTAAAAATAACAATTTACAATTCTTTACGAATGACGCTTGCTTGACACGTGTATTGAAATAATGAAAGGGATAAAACATTGCTTCAATCACTAGTGTGACAAAGCTAGCGTACACTGTGTTCAAAGATTATCATGTAGATACGATTATTGAAAATAGAACGGTTATTTTATTAATTTCGATTTGGGTAAATACTTGATTATTTTTATATTTAAATCCACACAGTGCATATAATTAACAAATATATCTATTTATTATATACAATGAAATCGTGATGGCAAAAATGTTTGTTTGCAAAAATGATGTTGAATATACGTATACATTAAAGAAAAGATTATCGCTACTGACGAAAAATGCTATTTGCATTTCTGTTAATAGCTATTGAACATAAATTTTATTTGTGTTTTAGATAAAAAAGGCTTATACTTCATCCTTTCTTTTATTTTATCCTTTTTTTCATCTAGGCACCACTATTATTATATCCTACAAGTTGGAGTGATGACCTTGTACGGGTTTCGGGAACTGCCTTGAAACGAATAGCGTAAGATCGGTCCTTATGGAGTTCTATAAGGAGGACTATGCAGTATGCTCAGCAGTGGGTGTTTATCGGGTGAAATGATGATGACCGAAAACGAACACCACAGCTAGTAATAAATACTTAATACAGTTATATCTCCAAAAAAGTTTTTTTTCATTTTAATACAACATCATAATAATAATTAAATAGTAAATGAAATTGTCACATTTGTTTACTTGTGCAGGAACTGTAACATTGAACCTTCTGTGTCGTTAGTCTATGCCAATTACCATGGCAACTATTTGTTTATTTATATTTAATTGCTGAATTCTTATGACTTTTGCTTACACCTGCGCGGAAGTGACAAACTATCTTTGTCTTTTTTGTTTATATCATTTTATTAGAGCCATCTCTCTTATACAGTCTGTCAATGTAATAAATTAAGTAAAAATGAAACTTGTATTTGTGTGTGCCTGACACTGCATATGAAGCATTTTTTTTTATATATTGTGAGTATATAACGTATCTATACATAAAATATCATTGTTTGTTATGGTGAAAACAGGAACACGTTCACAAATGAGAAATATGCTACATATACTGTATTATCGTTGGCATATTTCTTGAAGGTATAAAAACATTACTATTATTTACAGAAGAAATGTAATCCATGTGTTTAGCATATTAACCGTTGAATGAATCAGAACACGAGCAGTTCATGTTAGACTGTCGTTTAAATAAAAAAATCAATATGGTATTTGCTACCGTGCATTCACTTATCTTTTCAAAAATTCAAAGAAATATTAACAAATTAATTTACACAGTGTTGTTTGTTTGAGAAGACTCTACTTCATTAAATTACTACAATGCATTTGCTCTCAATTAACATTTTTGCATCTCAATCTCATATAACATAGCTCAAGCGGTTACCTGCACGAACTCTCCGCATATGGGCGTGAAGCCGGCATCCAATCCGGGCTCATCGTAGTGTGTGCGCTGGCGCGGGTACAAGTCCGAAGCGCGCACGCGGTGCGGCGGCGGCTCCGGCTGCGGCGGCGCGCGGTATCGCTCGCGGTCGCTCATCTCGCTCGACGCCGTTGCCACCTGAGCGGAGAGAATATGGGATGAGCGAAAATTGTATATAGGATGAGCGAAAGTATAATATTGGTTGAGCGAGGATATTATTAAAGTTTGTAAATATGTAGCAGTGGAAGCTAGCTTGTGTCTGTATTATGTATATAATTTAAACTTATATATTTAGTTATTTCAAATATCAACACTTCGTTCTGTACGTTATCATCCGTATCTCTTTGTACTTATAAACTGTACGTTAATGACATATTACTGAGTCTATTGGAAGAAGCAGAATTTGCCGTCACGCATTTATTTGTCCAGTGCGATAAGTATCATATGTGTACACCTTTAGGCTACTCTTTCGACAATAGTCACTCCAATACCTATCCATCAAACAATACACAAAAACAAAAACCTTATAGAAGAACACACGTAACGAAGTTCTTTTCATATTTGGCATACACTGCAAACAGAACAAATAGCACTTCATAGGCACATTACTGACTATAGTCTACTATATGACTGCAGAAAGCCAGATTAGTCTATATTATAAAGAGGTATAGAAAGTCCAAGATACAATTAAACAAAGACACTTCCACCAAGTTTGGAGTTCAACTTGCACTGATAACTAATTTCGTCGCAAGATACCGTGCAGGACAGAGAGGAAGAACTTTCCTTCTCGTTTCGAGCAAAGTCCAAGTGTCCTGCCAGTCGTTATATGATAAGGACTTGTAAGGTTGACGTCTGAGATGGACAACAAATGCATTTCCTGGTTGCATGTTGAATGATGTTTGTGGTGTAAATTATACTGCTTTATTACACTAATGACTATACAATATACATAACTATAACTACATTACAATTTTAGTATCCTATACATTTGTTACTTAATGCTTTTTGAAAGTATCAATTCAATCTAATATTTAAATCTTAACGAATCAAGTAAATTTACAAACAAGTAGAAAAAAAAATGTATGCGTGTACTAGAGTACACACGTAAGAAGTGAAACTTCTATATGACCTTAAAAATGTCACGAGTATGGCGAAACGCAAAAATGTCACGCGTACGGTGTAACGCAAAAATGTCACGCGTACAGCGTAACGCAAAAATGTCACGCGTACGGCGTAACGCAAAAATGTTACACTAAATTTTTGTCCAACCCCCATAAAGAAGTTTCACTTCAAAAATATATGTATCAACAAAATAAAAGAGGCGTGCAATATACAATTCGTCCATAAACGTACAATAAACAATAAAATCATTTGCTCACATACTCTCTATGCGTTCAATAATATGTGATTTTCGCTCTATTTCCCTCTAGTCAATCAGTAATTGTGTGTAATATAATCATTACAGCGCCTAACAGGGAACCGCCCATGTATGATCAATGACTTTTGTACTTACTATAAATTTATGATAAATCAAGGTATTTAATAGTGAATAAGTAATAATATAGCTGAACCGCAAACTAAGAAATTATAGAATATAAAAATTTAAGTATTTATTAGGAATTCTTTAATTGAAGAGTTTTCCTGATAAACTTATAAATTAACCAATTGAATATAAAAAACAGTTAAAACCAAATTCAAATTCCAACTGTTTAAAAAATAAAATAATTTGGAAAATCCAAAAGTGCACGCCTCATAATTTTTTTTAATAAATATTTATTAATTATTATTTTTGTTTATTTAATAACAATTAAACCACATCGAATCAGACCCTGAAAAATGAAAGGGTTCTATTCCTCAGCATACGCAAGCGTAAGAGAAAAAAAAAGACTCGATTAGTAAAGTATTTCGGTCGCTATCGTGTTAACAAGAAAAAGGATCCGCACATACAGACACACGGACGTCCAAGACAGAACTTTTTTAAACTGTTTTTTAACTAGTTTAAATAACAAAAATGACATCAAAAATATCATGAACGTTAAAAATAGTGTTTTTTCTTAATATGCGTGTGTATGTATTATCTTACAAGTGCAATGTATAATCTTACAAATACATAAAGACATTTTAAGTTTGAAAAATCAGATGTTTTGCGCGAAGTGACAGTAGTACCCACCTCAACGCTTCGCTTATGAGGCGTGCAAAATTATTGAACATAATATTCTCAAATCGGAAACGCATCCTTTACAGATTGTGTTTCACCAACTTACAGTCCAATAAAACATTATCATTTTGTTCAATTGCAACAAACAGCTCAAACAAGCAAGGAAAACGTTAATAAAACCTCGTCAAAACCCTTACGTATGAAGACCATATAAGTAGCATGTGAAAAATGTTTGTGATTCATTCAAAAAACAAAGAACCAAGTCCTGGGAGCATTTTCTCACGACTCGACGTGAAATAACGACAAAACTATGCATAATATACCTTATGCAAAGTCCATTGTGTATATGTTGTATCGAAATCTATACTAATACTAGCGGTCCGCCCCGGCTTCGCCCGTGGTACCTACATGTTTAAACTATGCTATCTCTCAAGTTGGATCGAACTGCACATGGTGTGCGAATTTTATTATAATCGGTTAAGTGGTTTACGAGTCCATTGAGGACAAACATTGTGACACGAGATTTATATATATATTAAGATTATAAAGCTGAAGAGTTATTGTTTGAAAGCGCTAATCTCTCAACTACTGATCTGATTTGAAAAATTTTTTCGGTGTTAGATAGCCCATTTATCGAGGAAGGCCTTAGGCTATATATTATATCGTCACGCTAAGGCCGTAAAACCGCGGGGCACATCTATTAGTTTTATATGTAGGTACATTATAACGTGTATGAGAAAGAAGTAAAGCCAAATATCTGATTGTATATGCCCACTGTAATAAACGATGACACGAGATTTACTGCCCACAAATTTTCTGATCAATATCTTGCCTTTTTAATAGAACTGTAGGATAATCAATAATCCAAAAGATAGCAACCTTACGCCACAGAATACATAATAGTAATTATCTTACTTACGCCTTAAAACTTTTATGGAGCAATATTAAAAATATATCTAAATTACAAAATACCCACGTCAATAACGCTACTATTTATAAACATAAACAAATCATTATCATAACTCTAAGAGCATTCCATCCATGATTAATGTAATTTTACTTTAATGCACATACGACTTAATTATATAACGTTTTTACGATGATTCTTATGTTTTTTGTTCAATGGGATTGGAACTTTAAAACTTGCCTCGTCATGATTTAACCACAAAAATATATCACATAATATGTAAAAACAATTGAATAATATTACTACAGCATACTAGCAATGGTTGAACATTGTTGTATTAAATAGTAATAAATATTATGCTACCAAATTTGCCCACACTCAACAACATAAATAATGCCCATATATTCCAAACTTCTAGCCAGCTTAGACCGCACTATGTGTTTTTAGACCCGAAAAAGTTTCATTCTTGTTTTATTGG
>CAJQZN010039881.1:0-28727 GCA_907164685.1 Colias eurytheme
AACTCAAGAATAACGCAAGCCGCTTGTGTAACAGTAGTAAACGTACAATAACCATGTTATAGGTCATTTTGTATTGAATACGTAATTACCCCCCCTCCTCCCTCCACGTGCCCCTCCATAGAAATTGCATATGAGTTTTATGGATCCGTGACAGACGCCATAAATAATAACTGTGTGACCTTAATAGAATCTAATTGGCTATAATTTATAGGCTAGGTGCGCACGCGACGGTCTCTGTACTAAAATATTGGGATACGTACAATAGAAGGGCTCTCTGTTGAAGTTTAATTATTATAGCTTTTGTAGAACAAATCGTTTATGTTTTGTAATGGGGAAATAATATGATGTGATTCTAATGATCTTTGTTTTCGGTATGAGAGAGCGAACAAAATTGTACCTTCTAGGAAGCTAAATATGAAAAGACCCATCCTTATAGTCCTATAAGATACCTGCTCGTAGAACATTATTCTGTATACAGGGTGTCCCACTTTCGGTATACTAAGCTCAAAGGAGGTTATAGTTCTGCATACGTTGAGTACGTAAAAAATACTTATAAAATTCCAGATGCATTTTTTTTCAAATAGATGAATTCTTAATTCTCTATGTGTACCTACACCCCTAACAAGCAACCCGACCAACTTTGCCACCCGCACGTGAGCTATCGTTTAAGATTATGTTTTCATAGATAAAATGCTCACATTAGCGAAGCGGTATATGCCGGCTGCGGCTAAAGAAAAATTTCGTAAAAAAAATTTCACGTAATTTTCAGTGTATGCAAAACTAGATGTCCCTTCGCGCTTAGTATACCAATAGTGGGAGACCCTGTATGCTTGCCTTAATGTTTGTGATACAAAAGAAAAGTAAGATAAGATTTAGTGTCACACTGGAAAACAAAACCAGGTACATCGCCCCAACATTAAAACATCCAAAGCGAGAAACTGTTATTGCTAAATGATAAATGCATAACGTATATGAACAGCTAAATCGACCATTACCCCAACCGGAGTGAAATTCGCAAGCATATTTATCAACTTTTTGCAAACCATATAAGTACGTTTTAAAAATAATGGGAAGACGCAGGCCGCACAGTGGGGTCTGATATATGACGACAAGGAACATAGATCACTACAAATTTGTGATTTCGCTCGCTAACCGGGTTCGAAATGATACTCGTTTGAGATTAAACACTGTGAACTGCAGAATATTCAAAAGCGAGCAACGCATTTGCAGAGCCCATCTGTAAACTTTCATGGGTGTTAGTGATCGCTTACTGTCAGGCGAAAAACCAGCTCAATTGCCCGTTCTATCTTAAAAAAAATTAAGAGGATTTCTTTGATTTTTACTCTTCTCAAAATAATCAAGAGGAGTTCCTTTGATTGTAGAGACTTGTAGAGAATAGAGACTAAGGTAGAGACACATAACTTTGAATTGTACTTTTGAATGCTTTTGCTAAAGCTTACATATATAACTTCCCGATCTCCATAGTTACCTTATACCTACCTGGCCTGTCGTATGTTAGGTGTCGTAGAGGAATTCCATCTTAAGCTTCCTCCAAAACGTTTTTCTATTAAAAGAAGATTCTTCTCACTGTGAGCGTGGTACCAAGTTAATGTATGCGGTCTGTAATGGTTTTCATTGGCATATTGCAGGTGCGAGTGAAAAATGGGACCTAGGTATATCATTTTTAATTTATAGGTGCAATATTATTTTATGCTCGCATTGTAAATTACCTCCATATTGCTCTTACAATATTCAAATAGTAATAAAACGCGTTAATCATCTTTACATTTAAGATTCAAAATAGAATAAAACTTTACTCCTTTAAAGGGTGTATTCATACAGAATCTAAAACCAACTTCTTTTTAATTTAATCTCTAAATGTTCATAGAATTTTTACTTTTTTAAGAATATTTCAACAAATTAAAGCCTATCAGATTGATTTTATAATCGCTACAAAACTGGTTTACTGATGAATGAATTGCCTTATTTGTATACGATAGTAAGTTAATTGATAAATATCAAATATTTTTTTTTTATTTATGTCAAAGATAACGGTAAGCATCGATAGAGTTGCCAACTTTTTAACAAGCCTTTCAAATTAAAAACAAATATCATATTACACACATTTAAAAAGTTCAACCGAATTTGGACCTCCCTTTTTGTAAACAACATAAAAAACTGAAGATGTTTTCCTGCAATTTTTTTTTTCTCATACCTGGCTGATTAAAATATTATGTATTATTTAATTATTATTATAAACAAAAACCGAAAATCAGCGTTCAGTTCACGATTGAAACTAGCCAACTGTGTAGGAGATACATAGATTGAAATATTATGTGTACAAGAATTCACTACTATCTGTGCTACTATTTTACACTCCCTAATAAAAATAAATCTCCGTGCATTTTAACATCACAGTGCAACCACAGATAACAAAAATTCTAATAAATTACACTAACTAACAAAAATTATACATACACGTATTAAATAACCATAATAATTGGACACACACAGAGTTACGATTGGACAATGAGCGTACCGGTAACGTAATACCGGTACATTACCGGTTTTCATTTCGAAAGTGTATCAAGTAACGTGATACACAATAAATTTCAAGTAAAATAATAATGACACAAACTGCTCTTTATTAACAATAAAATTTATTAATAATGTTCCTTCGCTGTCGTTTGGAATGTACTTCTGTTATAAATATATAATATTTTCGGATCGTTATCACGACGTATCATTTATTTTATATGTTTTAATGCGTTTTCGTTTTAATATTTCGCGTTATTCGCACCTATATTAAATTACAATGGAGTATTTTAACACACAATTGTAAATTTCATTTTTATACATGTTATTTGCACGTTATATTGACAGTATTGTACTTTTTAATTAGACGTTTTAAAGGAAAAGTAAAAACTGTATATATTTAATAAGTCATCTATTTTTTATAGATAAAGCAATGAACTATAATTTTAAAGCCATCCTTGGGCACGATAAAGAGAAATGATACCTGAACTGAACGTTATTTTGAAGATATTCAGCTATCGTAGCTGAACTAGAGCAACGATCCACATTTTGTTATGTTTTTAAAAATACTAAAAATTTCATTTTATTCCACACAAAAAATATTATATAAGCAGAACATCCATATCTAAATCGTTACTAATTTCCTTATATTATGCGGTACTACTTACTCATACTTACATACCCGATTTCCATAATCCACAAACAATTAATAATCGATATTATTATGCGAATAATAAAATAATGTATTAATAAAGTAGATACTATAATAAGTATGTCGTATTACCCATTTGTCTTTGGAAACATCCGATTCGAGAATTATTGTGCCCTGTGACAGGCCACGGATCGCTCACGACACGCTGTAGGCTGGTTATACACGAACGACTGCGAAGAGATGTATTTATCTACCTGTATGCAATTTTTTATATCATCAAGGGGGTAGGTAGACTAAAAATATAGAGAAGATTGACATATTTAAAACGTATTTCACAATAATGATATTCAGTAATGTATATCATAACGCCATTTTTGTGCTAAATTATTCACGAGACTTAAGACATCATTGAATTATACTTACTTCTAGCTTATACTCAAATGGTATTTAGATTAAAAGTATAGACAATGATATTCATGAAAAAAGGATCCGCCATGAAAGAAATGAAACACTTTATTCTGTATGTGTGTATCATAAATGAAAAACAATGACAAATTTGCACAATCTTTAATTTGTAAACTTTTCGTTTAAAACTTTTGCGACAAAAAATCGCAAGTATTTTTAGTCGTCATCGTTAATTCGCCTAAAAGGCCACTCGTTCTGTATCGAACCTACTTTGTACCTATTATGGAAACCTAAGACCTTAATGTGCCATCCCAAAAGATCATGAAACAGGTTAACGATTTTATAGAGCAAAGAGGTTATCTTGCAAGCACTCTATATTTAAATATTACTAGCGGTCCGCCCCGGCTTCGCCCGTGGTACATATTTACGTTTTCTCTACATAAAAACCATCCTCGTACTTCAAGGAATATAATAAAAAAAGAATTATCGAAATCGGTTCAGCCGTTCTCGAGTTATGCGCTTACCAACACATTTTGCGATTCATTTTTATATATAAGATTATTTAAACTAAGTGCACTTATAAAATTGCATTGATTCAGATATTAGAAGGTAGATTGTAATGTAGATGGTATTTACTCTCTATGTTTATCTTCTTTACTATCAAAGTTGATCAAGAATGGATCTCCTTATTGCTTTTGTATATTTCTAAGTCTTCTTCCCTATCAAAATCTTTAAAAAAATCAGTAGTCTCTCGTCTAGTATGATTTTTATTTGTATTTAATTAACAGGTTTTTATTCCAAACTACCACTTTATTCTTTCTAAAAATCACACAACACAAACGCCTTTACATGATCATCATAAGTCGCACGATCGACAAAATATCGCACACGTTTCAAGAATAGTCCACCCCGTATGTTCGTAAAGACATTTGTGTATCGAGCTATGAAGACACGGGTCACAGGTTCACAGCTAGGTATATGTTTTAATGACTTATTCATGCTCAACCCACCAGTTAACATTTGATCGATACTTATGTCTGTTTGTTTGAGATAACTGTTTAAGGATTTGGGAATTAAATGGTTCAGGGTTTATTAGGTTAATTCTTGTGTTTTGCATTGTAATGTACGTTTTGACTTCTATTTGAGACTAGCTTTTCGCCCGCGGCTTCGCCCGCTTCGTCTAACATTGCGTTGCGAAGTTTTAAAGATCTAAGCATAGGTACATAGGGATATAGGGACAGAGAAAGCGACTTTGTTTTATACTATGTAGTGACAATAGTTAAGAATAAATTATTTATTGCTTGCAGTATGTAATTCATAATTCATAATTCTTTATTTACGTTAAACATGGTATTTTTAGATGTTACATTTTGTAACATACATTGTACATGTATATTGTTGAAATAAAAATTACTCTAAGTATATCTGTAAAGTGGTGTACGAAAACTTAAAAAAATTATACACATCAGTGTGCCATTTTATTTAATTCTAATATCGTCGTAGTTAAAATCTATTGTTTTTAAAACTACTCAAGAATGCGAAAAGAAATTTACACCAAGAATACCTACCTTGATACTACAATTTATAACTATTGTTTTTACTGAAATTGACACTCAATGGAAATATATGTAAATAAAACACATTGTTATTTTGTAAATTAGTTTAGAAACTAATTTATAGTGACACCAGGCTCGTGGCAGACTTATAAATATGTAACAGTATCATCTGTTATTAATGCTCGCACTGATTTGAACTTGATCCCTATAAAAATAAAAATAAGTTTAGGGTTCCTTACAAAAACTACAGAACTTTTAAAGGACTCTATTTTTTCCGATATATTTTATTTCTTAAGAAACTTGCAAGACTCATTATTATAAGCTAATTTTAAACTAAGATTAATTTTATAATAAAAATATTTTTTATTTGATAATCCCATTAGAAACTAAATACAATGACAAATAAATAAGCTAAAACAAGACAATATATTTGGTATATGATTCATCTTATCCCAGAACTAAAGAACCTACATATCAAAAAAATATTTATAAGTGATTTTTATAAATAATAAACAGAACTTACGGAACCAATAAAAAACTGTGATTATACAAAACTAATAAACGAAATAATAATTAGAACGAAACGTCAATATTTTCGATGATAACGGTACTTTGATTGCTCTAATTTGAATATATTATTATTCATCAACGAATTAGTTGAAATACCTATATTAAATTACAATTAAAATGGTAAATAATAAATAAATGGTATGACAAGACTTCTTTAGATTTGTCAACATTAAACGGGTTTAAACGTCTCGTGAAGTTAACTGTCAATCTCCTTTTGGGTATTGATACACCATAAAATAGTGGCGGTGCATGGGCAGTGCACTACTGCCATAGTCCGGTAAAAATACACATTCAAATTTGCATTAATTTCCATCAGCTTGAAAAGTTTCTGTGAATTTTTGAAGCATGAGTGGTTTCCCATTGATTTCACGTCTGTGGATGAAAATTTTGAGGTCAAAGTTAGCATTAATGTGGTGTTTGCTTATTTATTCTAAACAACATATTTTATGATAGAACAGGCCAGATGAATAATGTACTGTTAATTCTGGATTGGAATCAATGTTTTGTTTAAATTCTATAATCTTTAATATGTGCCAAATTTCATCCAAAACTGTTCAGTCGATCCATTGTAATAAAATAACAATAATATTAAAATAAAAATAAATAAAAGAGACCCCGCTGCGTTGTCCACATTCTCCTAATTTTAATTACGATGTTATAAAATTTGTTTACGACTTCATAATATAAAAATATACTAGTTGACCAGACAGACATTGTCCTACCTTAGCATGTATTTATAAAAATTTCCATTTGTCTGCAGAATTTTTACTTCCAATCATTTTTGTATAAATCAATAGGTATTTATCATCATCATCACCAACAGCCCATATACGTTCCCACTGCTGGGACACGGGCCTCCCATAAGGGATCAGGCTGAAATCAACCACGCTGGCCAAGTGCGGGTTGGCAGATGTCACATGTCGTTGAACTTTTTGATTCTTCGACATGCCGATATCCTCAAGATGTTTTCCTTCCTCATTTCAAGCAGTGGTGATGTGGAAACATGCACAGATAAATTGAAAATCAATTTATTTCCTATTTTTTTATGAGAGAGGAGGCAACAGAGCAGACACGACGCCTGATGGTAAGCGGTCAGCTTCGCCCACTAGTTTACTGCACGCTTACCTGGTTTTGAACCTCAACTTATCGATTTCAAGTCCGAGTTGTCCTCACTACTGAGCCACCACTGCACTCAACAAATATTAAACATAAACACGAGGCGGGGGATATTTAGTTCCCTCACGATATTGGTTTTATCCAATCGATATTAATCAAGCTATTCCTAAACAAACAGACAATTTCCTGTAACTCATTGTACTAATCTTCTAAATGATGTTGTAATACAGATAAATTCCTCACGCTAGTAATTAGCAGGGCACACTTTACTAATCGTGTTCATACTCGGGGCATTTAACGTGTTTAGCAATAGATTTGTAAACGGGTGGTCTTTATTAGTGGCTCTTACTCGACTGTGTTATTAGTAGTTTGTTTATCGATAGAAAAATAAAACAAAAATCGATTATTGATCTTCCTCGTTATAGGTTTGGATACATTCGATATTCATATTTCTTTGGTAAACATGATAGATTTTAGTTTAAGAGATGTGGTTATGTTTATTGTGATAATAATACATATTACAAAATTTAGTTTAAATAAACGGCTGTTAAAAATCTGATTATGTTTAGGTATAGGAGAGAGCTTTAATTTTGAATTATTTAGTTAGTAGTTAGTTATTAGTCATATCATTTAGGCGAAACATTAGGTGTATTTTTTTAAATGTTTCGACATCGGAAACCCGATGAAACGATTCAAAAATAATACTCATGAAAAAGCTGGGATTTTGACATCCTAAATGTTTATTTATTAATCCGCATAATTCACAACACTAGCAAATTTATATACTTACCTAATAAATGTAATTAATACTAACCTGTTCACCTGTCTGTACGTCACTTTTCCATTGCACTACCAGCATATAATTAAGGTATTAACCGCACGGCATTTAGCCTAGTGGGAGGGGCTCATAGCGTCATATTTCCACAACTTTATTACTATTCATATAATAATATTCGAATAAAGACATTAAAAACTATTTAGCAATTAGATGGGACCCCTCGGGGCTCGGGCTATGCTTTAAGATTTGGAAGAGCTTTGTTTTAATCTTATTTGAAGTGTTTTAATATTGGTAATATACAAATATTGATATTGAAAGTAGAGATTACGTTTTAATATTCTGAATTTGTTTTTGAACAAGCTTTACAGCCAATGAATTTAAATGGTGGTGCCTGCTTTTACGGTTGCATTAGATTCATAAGTTTAGCCTTGGTTTAGCCACATAAGAATATGTTTAAAAAAATGTGATAAAATAATAAAAAGATCTCCCTTTATTAAAATTATAAAACAATACTTACCATTGCATAAAATACTTGAAAAAATTTATCAGATAAAAGATTGTAAAATCGATCTGTATCTTATTATACCTTATAATCGTTATTGAACTTTCAAGATTAATCAGATTGTTGCTTTAAATTTTTAAAGCATGTACAAACTATACTTTAAAAGCTACATCCATACCTAATATTATAAATGCGAAAGTAACTCTGTCTGTCTGTCTGTTACTCAATCACGCCTATACTACTGAACCAATTTGCATGAAATTTGGTATGGAGATATTTTGATACCCGAGAAAGGACATAGGCTACTTTTTATAGCGAGATAGGTATGTACCACGGGCGAAGCCGGGGCGGACCGCTAGTACTATATACATAGTTACACGTGGTTACACTACAAAATACCAACATAAAATATTACCTAACCTCATTATAATAAACACCTCTTTATGGATGCAAAAAATGCGATCTCTTCAATATTTTATAACACCATTGCATTGTATCTTGATCGATAAATCTCCAAACTTAGTAATGGCTTAATCGTGGCTGATTGATGGCTTATGAATAAAATATACATTACAGAGAACACTAGTCAACAGTTTTTGAGGCTTATGGGCCATCTTCACTATCGAGAGCGTTGGCCCAACAAATGATCGGCCATGTTTGCAACCATAACGTCGATTACAAATAAATATCTACAATGACGGCCGATCCTAGACATTAGGCCCTCGTGCTTGCCTCTACTTGCCCAACGCTGCCCATTGTGAAAAGGGCCCATTACAGAGAACACAAGTCAACAGTTTTGTAGCCAAAGTATGCCGGTCAGTGTTAGCGTTGGTTGGAACAGCCTTACGATGTGTTGTATAGAAAAATTTATATATCAGGTCTAATATATAAAATTCTCGTATCGAGGGGTTTGTATTAAACTACTCCGAAACCGCTTAACCGATTCTCATGAAATTGTACTATCGGGTAGGTCTGAGAATTAGACAACATGTATTTTTCATGCCCCTAAGTGATAAGAGGCAAAAACGTATGCTTGGTCAGCTAGTCTTTTGTACAGAAATACTTTTATTGATGTCGACTGTCATCATTGGTCGACCATGGTTAACCAGCATTTACTGAGTCTGCCTTCGTAGAATTATTAATATTTTACTTTTGACATGAATTTTACGATTACTTTAGAATTAGGATGAGTAGATATAACTGTGTGAAATTAGAAATATGTAGTTCACATTTCGTTAATATTGTATTAAAGAAAATAAAGAAATAAACTGAACAACGAGCTATAAAAATTAGTGGAAATATACGATTTTTTATTCCTAATTATTATAACGAAATCAAGGAGATATACTAACATGAATACGTTAATAAAATAACTAGAACACTACAAGAAAGCCAATCCAATTAAATAACCTTTAAACTAAACCACATAAACAAATTCAATATATTTAGTTCTAGCATACACTTTTACAAAATCGATTCGTTTCTAACAATTATTGTTTTGCAAATCGCAGACAAAACCGTTAGCCTGTAACAGTATTTATTAATAATAACACCAATTATTGAGCGTGAGAACTGGAGATCTTTTTTTTAATTGATACTAGGTTTTAGGCAATCGATACTTGCTTTTCTAGGTTTCGCCGTGTCTACTTCTTCACGATTTTACTGTCGTTTTACGTTACTTACAAGAAGGATGGATGGTTTTTCACATCTTTACTCATAATATAAAAGATGTAGGGTTTGTTTATTGAACACGCTGATATCATGACTACGGGACCAATTCACAATATTAAAGGTGCTATTTTCTTTATTCTTTGAAGAAAATTCACTCATTTTTTCAGATGTGTAAATTTAATCAAAAAGCTTAAGTTAATAATTCAGTTGATGCAATATTTAATATTTATTTTATACTAGCTTTCCACCCGCAGCTTCGCCCGCGCAGTCAAAGAAAAACCCGCATAGTTCCCGTTCCCGTGGGATTTCCGGGATAAAACCTATCCTATTTCCCGGGATAAAAAGTAGCCTATGTCCTTTCTCGGGTATCAAAATATCTCTATACCAAATTTCATGCAAATTGGTTCAGTAGTTAAGGCGTGATTGAGTAACAGACAGACAGACAGAGTTACTTTAAATATCATATTTATTATACTGAGGCCTATGTTCAGCAGTGGACAAATATAGGCTGATAATGATGATGATGATGATGATATTTAAGTATAATGTTGTGTTTGCGGTACAAATTTTTCTGTAATTTTAAAACTAAACAAAAATGACGAATTTTTGAAACAAATCGAGCCTTCGATAACCTTCTAACTAAAGCACCAATACCCTTGCCCAATAATTAATGATTAATTTCGAAACTCACATAATAGTAATTCTCATATAGAGCTACGAATTAATAATTACTTTACAAATGTATGTGTTAATATCAAGCGGTCATAGGCCACGTATGTTCATAAAATGTGGCTCACGTAATAAATTATAGCGATGTATGGGGGACTTGATACATCTCTCCGTTATAGGTACTATAGTGTAGTTATAATATTACCTGCGGTTTTTGAATGACCAGTCAGTTAGCTAATATTGTTTATAGCAACTTTTTAACGAACTTTTTTAGCAAAACTAAAAATGAAATACAATATGTTTATTTTGATCTACGTGTACGTACTTACGTAATATTCATCAAAATTTGATGGATAATTAATAATGGTTATATTAAAAATACTACTGGTTTATATTAAAAATAATGAAGATAATTTAGACTACTCTACTCTCTACAGCTGTATAATATACAAAATTCATCACCCATCATAGACAGCACTGTTTTCCGTCAAAATTATGAAAGGGTATAAACTTGGTATAAAATTCTCTTCTGCTTCTTATTTAATAATAAACACTATCATTTATTAAAAAGTGCTTAGCTAGAGCTCTTATACCGCTTTAGTTTCGTGATTCGTTGAATCTTTAAAAAACAAATATCAATACGAATAAATGTGAAACCACCCACATAAGTGTTTAAACGTAATATCGGTCTCGTTTTCATTTGAAATATTATGGTTATTTTTCACAAGTCGCGTGCAACGGCTTTTTAAATAATTGCTGAGATTGCTTCAGTACCGTTGGTGTGGTCTTAATCTTAGCTGGTTAATTTATGACCCTGACTTGTAAACTATGATTTTTAACGGTGTTTGTGTGGATTTGAACTATATGTGGTTTATGGTTGGTGTTCTAATTGAAATAGAAAATGTTGTCCGAATATAATAGGGGTAAAATACTTGGATCCTCTCCTTATTTAATTGCCAGATAAAGAAATACTTACGCATTTACTTTCTTCATTGATGTCGATAAATTTCCAATAGCTTGTACGAAATAGAGAAGGAAGCTTCATGCACCATGATTGTGCAAATATATCTAATATAACAATTCTAAAAATTAACACAGAGTAAATTGCCCTCATTACTATTTAAATATTATGTATATCTAATAATAATTGATTAGTAAAAGTAAGTAGGCAATTTGTTTATCACAATTCTAATGACAGGTATACAACCTTATCCCACAGCAATTCAAGAACAATTTCAACTTTTTCGTGGTTCAGAAGTTAACAGATTCCGCTGAGAAAGCCGTGTCCTTTGCGCCCACACTTGACGGATCGCTCTGAGCCCCGTGATCGCCCATAACCGACCACAGACTATGGAGATATTTACCACAGATACGCTAAATTGTGGAAATGGACAATTTTTTTTTCTTTTTGTGTATGGCATGCCACGATAGATTATTAAATGTCAATACGCTATATTATGCATAAGAATTAACAGTAATTAGTAACAGTTACCTCATTAGTTAAAAGTAAATAATAAGCTTGCATTTACTTTTAGCTCACAGCATGTATGGAAAATAATTTTTAGTAGCTCGCCCGGGCTCTACCAAGACATTTTTTTTCTATATTAGTTAAAGATTTAGAAGAATGTAAATAATAGAGTATGTATAAAAATATCTCTTAAATATAACACAATACATTTTTATGACTCCTTCAATTTTTACTACTTACCCTTTCTGATCCCCACTTACTCTATGACAAGATCAGCACTTATAAGGAAATAAGCCGTCGCCGCCAAATCTCCAGTTATTTATTAAACCGATCTCTCAACTATTTTGTTTAGCAAACGATCTGAATTACCGTAACTACGTAATTTCGTATCGACAGATTTATAAGGACATCGTACCGCCGCGGCCGTCCTGTGTCGTGGATAATAGACTTGTTCGATGGACATGTTTATTTCGAGATTATATATACTGAATACAATTATTGTTATGTACTAAATTTTGATTAAATTATTAATTTGATTATGAGTGTTTTACTAGAAAAATAAATTATTATTAACTCTATCTTATAAGATAGAGAGATTCATTATAATGAACACGTTATGTTAAAGAAATATAATGTAGGTACTATCTATAATAAGTTATATTTTGATGTTTTATGTTTACTTCAAACAAGTTTTTTTACTTTATTTTACACAAAAAAATACGATTTAGTATTCCCTAATGATAAAAAAAGGAATGAAATTTACCGTAATTGCGATGTAAAATTACAGAAAACTTAAAATAAAATTTATAGGTACCCCATACCCTAATGTTACAGGTACATACTCGTATAAGTAAAATCAGCCAACCACTAAGATCATAGAGCAGTCAATGGTGCATTTACAATTTTAAAAATAGCCTTTTTACTACTACTTATTTAATAAATAACAGTTTTATTCTTTGCAAGCATCGTAAAAGTATATTATTAAAATCCGTATTATCTTTATTAAAACATACATACATGTGCACTGTATGTATAGTCCAGTACAACACATCCAAACTCCGAGCTATACATGTTTGATAAAACATTATTTAGACGTTACAGTAAATGCAATCTAGTTAGAGATGAAAGGGTTTATTCTGGAGCAAAGTTACAAAGGCACAGATCACGAGTGCGGCATTTCACACGCAGATATACAACGAGGTAGAGTTACTAGAAGGTTCTGTATTCTAGTATCTAGGACTATGAAGTTAAAGCTTTATTGTAATATTTTTAAATGGGAGTTATGATCTTGTTTTAATGCTGTTATCTTGATGATAATATTGTTAATGAACTTTAAAAAATAATGACTTATAAGTGCTCTGTTTTTAAGTTACAGACACGGAAAAAATAGTTCATTTCATAGAATTATTTAAACATCATGTTCGACACGTAGTACATGTAGCTCAATGTGTTCGACCACAATTATTTCATATAATATGAGTTAAGCTTAGATTCAGCTCTAAAACAAATGTTTAAAATGAGCAAATTATTATTTTATTATACAAACATAAGAGAACTTAATATTTACGTCATTCTATAATTCTTATAATATTTAAAATATTGTTGCATTCAGGATCTATAACTCCGTGTTAAGGTGAGTAAGGTCATCAATTAGACTGAGCACCATTTTTAACTGGCAATAAGCGCTCATCGGGTTAGCGAGCTATCATCGTGAGGCAAATCGCATTCTAGTACTTGGTGCTTATGATCGCCTGGTACATGATTTTTATAAATACATATTTAATATATATATTGAGATAAAACCTCAAGAAATTATTTGATAGTTGGAAAATAAGTATGTTGTTTTGATTTTTGCATATAATTATAGGTAACACAAATGTGCCATAACATTAATTTTAAATATATTCTTATCGTTCTACTATTATTCTTAATATTCTTCATACAATTTTTGAGCTTATATTATTTCCAGATCAAGATGTTTATCTTCTTCGAGATGCGTGCATTTTCGTGCGTGTGTCTAGTGTCGTTTATCCTAAAGATTTCAAAACCAGCCGTCGTAATTCACGCATTTTTAGGGCCGATTTTTCAATGCTTGGATAAATCTTATCCGTCCAATAAAGTATTACACGATAATATTAAAATGTCACTTAAACTGTCAAATACGGTCAATTACAATGGGTTTTTTAAATGGTAATTTTCACAGGTAATTTTATACATTATTCGACGAATAAGTTTTATCCAAGCATTGAAAAATCGACCCTTAATTTAATAAGAGTATGGTAGATGTTTTTGTCTGTCCCAATTAATTATGATAAAACTCGAAACAGGCATTTTCGGGTTATTAATAAATAATGGAGCGACATCAGTAAAACAATAAAGTGAACTAGCCTCCGATAAATCTGACTACAAGTGTCCCCTAGCGCGGGACATTATTGGGGACACCATGGTTTTTGGGAATTTCGATACAATTTTTTAACTTATAAATTGTATTTTTTAAGAATAAGCACCTGAAATTGCATAAGCGTTATGATGTTAAATAAATTAAAAATTAACCTGGAATAAAAAAAAACATGTGTTCTATAGTCTTCCACATCACTACATAGATATTGTATAGATTGTCGAATTTTAATTTATTGTTACTTCAATAAAAAACGTAAAAAGGAATAAAAAATGTGGAAATCATTTTTACAGATCGCATATTGCTTAAATTCAAGTAAGGTAATATACGTGTATGCTTTCTCCTATAACACCTAAGTACCTACTTATTATTTATCTTTGCAAACCTAGTCAACTCATTAAAAAAATATCCCAAAAAACCTTGAAAGTGTAGACACGCTAACACCATAGGAATACAGTACAGTGGCATAAATAAGAAGCATGTTCTTCCATGCACTCTATGGGTGGGTCGGTAAAAAGGAATAAAAATTTTTAACCATCTCAAAAAACATACAGGTACTGAATTTTAATTAATTTGTCTAGGTATAGAAAAAATAATTTTTAGTATTGATTTTTTTTTAATTTGCTTTACGTCTTGTATTGGAATTTCAGCTGTGTCTTCAAGCAACCCAGAAAAGTATTATAATTAATAATAATAGATAGGTAATAGAAAACCATATAGAGCACAGATAGATTTAAATAAAATTAAACTTTTTTATATTTTTGTTTTATTTCATGTGTTTTCCTCTATTGATTTAAATAATAATACACATCTTAATACTTTTCCTACCCTAATAACAGTCACATATTGAACCCAAACATTACTAATCTCGAAAAGCTAATTACAGCTCCACAGCTTTCTTATTCTCGTTAAATAATTACATTAGTATTGTGGCAATAACAATAATTTTGGCCCGTTGGGGACAGACGGCCCGCGGCGCTCGACTTACGTTTCACAGATCACTAGATATGACCCACGACATTCAATGCTATGTTTATTTCATCGAATGCCTTTTACATTATTTTTGTATGTTTGAATTTAATAAATACGTATACATACATATTTGCAAGAGATTTTTTGCAAGATTCAAGATGAGTGCAAACTATTTGCGTATCAAAAAATGATTCATTTATTAATCTATAAAAAACATTCTTATAGGTCATATATTCTTTATTAAAAAATACTTATTCCTTAGAAGTTTTGTGATGGCCATTAGGAACTTATTCCTTTTAAATTGACACCATACAGTAATGTTCTCCTAAGTTATAGCGCCTCCAAAATACATAGTTAAACAATAAAAAGTGAATAAAACACTCTAACAGCCAAAATGTCTTACAGATTTTATCTAAAACGCAGCACCCCGCGACGATAATATATGGCCATAATGACAGGAATCCTCTTCCAAAAAATTAACAACCGTCATATTGAATCTGTGGAATCTAAAGCGCGCCTAAATCGTGTTCGATTTTCAAATTGAAATTTTATACGCATTATTATAGAGTATAGACGCCAGTGACTTGTCTAAACGTTTTGTATGATCTATATATTGTGACATTTCATTGGATATTTTGTGTTTTGAATATTTAAATATTTCTCACGAGTTTAAAATATTTAACATATTCGCGTGGGCGGACGTTGAGGCGACAATGGAACGATTACTACGAATATATTCAAATATATGGGCTTTAATCTGAGTAAAACTGATTCGTCTGGGTGTAAATCATAAATTTACTTTCTATTATCATATTTTTCTTTTTGTTGTTTGATTGGATTTGGAAAATTATAAACATACGTTTTATTTATGTACTCTTTGATTTGGACTTTATTCAAAAAAATCCTACGTTGTTGGTTTATCGAGTATTTCAAAAATGTTTAAATTAGGATTTTTTACCGTTTAATCTTTTCACTAAAAGAGCAAACTATGTCGTTAGCGTTTTCCTTCGACGTGCATATATAATCAAAACAAAGAAGATATTAATAACATTATACTTACCAATTTGCAATAAATAATAAATCTAGGAAATTGTTCATATTACATACAATAAAAAATAAAATATTACACAACACAAACTGAAAGTTGCGTAAAGTATTTGCATGTTACCTCAATAAACGGTAATTAATTCGCAAAGACACAACTCTTAAAGGCTAAAGCTTCCCAGCATCTTACCTACATATAAGGACTTCTTAATTATTTCATCGTCTCAGTAATTAACAGTCATGGAGAAAAATTGACTAAGACTGTATATCAGTGAAGAGAGAATCTTCATCCATAAACAACGTCGCACGTTCACATAATTCCAACAGAACATCTCATTTATATCAAACAATTTAAATATTTTACTCGGCACCAAAAACTCATTTAGTTGAGATCACGCGATTAAACAAAATCGATTATGTTAAACATACTCATTACGAGTTAAAACTCGATAACAAACGATTAATCGATTAACGAGCGTGCAATCGATTGCGTCTACTCAACCGATCGGTGGTGATTGTGTCGTAATTTGGAATAATGGAGGATGTGTATATTATCATCGGGGTTTCTATTAGAGTTCGTAATTTAATTATCCTGTGCGTTTTTAGAAGTTTGCTCTTTATCATTTTGCTTCTACTGATGTAGAAACAGAATTATTTTATATGCATGATTCTAAAGCATGATTATAATATTGAAGATTTAGGTAAAATAATAACAAACAAAATAGTAAATAAAATCTTTTGTGAACTTCAAGGTAATATTTTGTAGAGTGCACCTAAACTTTTTCTTAAAAATAGACATTGAGCCTTACTGTTGTTTTTTTTTCCTATATAAAGCTTTTATAATAATTACCTATTGTAAATGACCTGAGTAACTATATAACAATAAAAATCTTTAATGTGATCTTTAAAGTATGTACTTAACTTTTATTACAGATTTATTAACGTTTACAGAACTGCAGCATTATTTAACTAATAGGTACATACCTAGTTTTCGTTAAATTACGAGTAATTGGAAATCCATACATTATCTATTAGATAGAGAAATATTCAACTTACGTGTTTTCATTTACAAAATATTTGATTAATATGAATTGAATAAATGTTTATGGTTCAAATAACATTCATCAGGGCCATAGACTATAAAAAAAATCGTGCCTACATCATACTCTGTTATTATACATTAATATCTTAATTTCTAGCACGATTGATGGATGTCGATAGTTAACGCCTCTAAAATAATAATTATACATCATGATACACATTACACCTATAATATTGTTTAGTACTTTTGAATCGCCAGTAATTATTAACATAACCTAGATTTTAGATCTAGATAATATTATAACGTCCGTCGTTGTCTTCGTCTGTGTTTTCTTGTCTTCTTTTTAGGATTTTAGGTTCGAATTTATGGAAGAACATACCTACCTAATGGGTTACTTAATTCATAAAATAAGAATGTCGCAGAAGTTTACAGTAATAACTTGCCCAATTTACAAAATAAAAGAAAATATTCTAAACTCTGTGTTTTAATTTGATTCCGTAATTTACTGTAATTACCTACATTCATAATTAGCGTTAAAGTCTTAAAAAATACTCAGACATGTTATTAATTACTTAATATACGGTTTCAATCTAAATATCAGGAAGATGGTTTTATAGCCGCCATATTGCAATACCAATCAACGTTTGATTAAATTCGATAAATATGAAAAAGTAGGTAAACTTGTGTCTAGATTGTACCGCACAGATCGAAATTGTAAAAGCAACAGTATTAGAAAGCGTGAGACCGAAATATTGCATTTTAGTAATCGCATATCTGTTCGACTATCGCGTGTTTCGATGTATCGAATAGCGAATCGATTTGTACACGAGTGGGTTACGGGAACACACACCGATCCCGATTATCGTTCCCAATTTAAAACAATTACCGATTACAATACACAAAATAAATATCGATTCTCTCTCCGGTCGTTTGTCAAATATATTTCACGGCGTTTTTTGTATTTATTGCTAACAATTTGAGCATTTCCACGGGAACGAATCGATTACGAGTAACAGTCGGATCGATATTAATGGAACCGAATAAATATTTAATTATCGACTTTTATGGTGAATGGTAACGCAACGGATTTATATTGATTTGTTAATAATTTTAATTGGAGATTGATCGTTCGTTTTTATGCCATTGACACTAGATTGCAGCTTAAATGTTAGCAAAGGATTGAGAAATTGTACCGAATGCTCTTCGGGATTTGCGGTACCGTTTAGACGATATCACTTTGTGATATTTTATTGATTTTATCGTACGAATCGAAATGGTTCGTTAACTAAAATGTAACTTTTATTTTGGTATACATAAACGTTGATCTGATCTTTCAATGGAGAGGGTATGAGTAAAGTTATTTTATGTAGGTACGGCTATTAACAGAATTGAATAACTTGCAAAGAAGAGTAGGTATTCAAGCTCTACAAATTAAGCTCTATAAAATAAATTTTACTTATTTATATAAACGTAGGTACATCGACTTCTACCAGTTTAAATTTATTATTTTGTTCAATCGAACATAGACAATGTAATTATAACAGCAAGTCAACATTAACAATTAAAAAATTATTTCCAATTACCGCGCCACGGGTAATCAAGCCTTTCTCCATCGAATGTAATCGTTAAGAAAATCGATTTAATTTAATAGTCTTATTAGCCGACATCTCAATTTGACTAGGATTTCCATACCCCTAATTAGTACGCATGCGTGGAGCGATACAATCACGACACCTAGTTTGCGTCTCGCTCGCACGCGGTCCATAACCATAATTTAAAAAGGGACGGCTGTATATAGCGAGATTATGATCTCACAGGCGCCGGCACCCAACCTACTAATGCTTGTATAAAATGTTTACTAATGAATACGATTATTTTAAGTGACATTTTGGATTTCTCCTTGCCCGTGATGGCTGGATGCAGTGACCTTTTATTTGCACACTGGACATGATTCTAACAGTATTATGAGGAAATTTTATTATCTATTGGTATTTCCTTGTTATTTGTTTTGAGAGGATTGTAAATGGAGTTGTAAAAATGATTTGACAATGATTAATTCAATTCGTGTTCTATATATTTCACTTTCACGTTATAGGTTTGAGTTGAGGAAAAAACAAAGTTGTGTTTGAATACTTAAGCATTAAATTTAAAAGCTTATTTCAGAAGCTTCATTCCTTGATATACCAAATTTTCATATTCAGAAGATTTAGAATTCAATATTTTATTAAGAAATCAAACATGATTTGAAAAGACTAATTTCCGATTATTAAAAAGTTTAGGCACGAATTGAAGCCAGTACCTAAATGAACAAAACTTACTTTACATCACTACAATTTGTATAAATGGCAACCCAGATAATCTAAATAATTAATAATCCTATATTTACGTGCTTCGGTATTTAGGATAATGCCGGTCGATTTAAACCCGACCTCTGACACGTAGACAATATTATATATATGATAATTAGAAATTCGTCGCGGTCAAGTTTCATCGATCACTTATTCTAATATCTTTCGTACAGTATCAGCGGTGTTTTCTTTGATATAAATCATAAACCGATTTTAACCTTAGTTTTACGTGAATTATTACGTTTTTAATGTGCATTATTAATATGGATAGTTTGAATAAATTAAGCAATTAACGCAGATGAAGTGAGGAAAAGAATTACCTACGTGTTTTTCATTTGGCCCCGATCCTACATATATGATATACGTATATTATTATATGTTAGTAGTTAGTAGTTAGTCATGTTACAAATCAAACTTAAATGTACTTATGAGAAAGTATAGGTAGCTAAAATGTATTTAGTTTATAAATACGCTAATGTGAGCTTCATTATCATAATTTCTAATGAATTCCCTATAAAGTGAAGTCCCATGTCCCCTAGTGGGGTAAGGGGCAGATGCATTATACATCTGTTTCACTGATCGATTTTCTTTAGGGACAAGTAGGTGATCAGCCTTCTGTGTCCTGCCAGACCGAGACATTTTTTTTTCTTCGTCTCCACCGGGAATCGAAACCAGGACCCGTCGGTTCTACGCTCAAGCGTCAACCACTGTACCAAGGAGGCGGTTGATATCAAATAGGTAACATACTCATAACAAGATGAAACCATTGCATCGGTACAGGAAATGAAAATAAAATAAACGGAGAGTGCTTTACATTAATACAACGTGTTAAATCTCAAATACAAGCGATAAATTAAAATAATTGCGTCATAAACGACAAATAAAGCAGCGAATTTCGATCGAACATACTAATTCGAGTACCGTTTGAGTTAGATGGCGGTAGGGTTGCCAACTTTATATTTATGATCTTAGAAATTTATAATTGCAAAAGTTTGTAAGAATATTTTGAAGTATGTTCATTCCTTTTTCATGATTTTGCACTTTGCAGGTGGTTTTTACGACTGAACAGGTTCTGATGAAACTGTGCATTAATGTAGCTTATATATCAGACTTTTATGCTTTTACTTACAGGTTCGTCTGCAGGTAACACCGAGCGGTATAACTTAGTTTCTCTGTAAATAAATAGGTAATACCCACATACCCACGTCCCACATATCGCTAGGAATTATACATTCCACCAGTATTCAATGATTAGATAACTATTTATACGTATATCAAAGATGGCATTGAATAGAGCAAGACATAAACTTCTATAGTGTACTTTTAATAAATTATTTTTTTCAAATTCCACATTTTTGTGACAAATATTTCCAAAAACTCACAGTTGACAGCCCTATTCCTTGCGCTCGTAAAAGCGCGAACGATAATTCGCCAATCCCAATAATAGGCCAAGTTAAAACGAAGATGTTCTAGCTAGGGCCGCGCCACACTTGTACGCAAGTCTCGTAGACCTTCGTAGCACGCTCTACGGTGGAATAAGAATATAAATATATACATATAAATGAATTAAAAAAATACATACAAAATCAATTGTAATGTAACGTTCTGCTAATTTGTATCGTTACTTTAAATAATACAATAGAAACGAATTAATATAAATAGATTTTATTTATAAAAAAAATACATATAGTTCAACTTCCGCAAATTTCACTACCATTATTTTCATTTACCTAAAGCTACACAGCTGCCTTCAACAAGAATGTTTGATGAATGAAAGATTCATACATAAATCGTAATAATACCATAATCATATTTTTTCAAGCTTAATTGGAACCATAAGATATGGCAACACCAACGTTTTAATAAATTAGACAAGTAATGTACCAGAGATAATATAATACGAGATAATACTAAATGTGGTAGACCCCTCACCAAATGATTTAATACATCATCACACAACCTCATTAAGGGGGGAACCATAAAACGCTAGATCTTGCCCCAGCTTGTAAATTATTTACCACGAAATGCTCACATAAAATCGATGGACTTAATGGTATGCAAACGAATTGATACGTAGGCGTCTTCTAATTGGTCAATAAAGCACACATACATAATAACTTTCATCTAAGTTCCGTGTAATGACTCCTTAGCATGTAATAAATGTTCCGATGAGATCCAGTACTGGGATTGAACTGTGAACTATGAAATGGAACAAGAAGTCAAGGAATTAGGTAGCTATAGAGTTTGACAACATTGAGCTGGCTTTGTTTTAAAAGGACTCTATATATTTTTACTAGCTGTGCCTCGCGGTTTTACCCGCATTGCTCCGCTCCTGTTGGTCATAGCGTGATGATATATAGCCAATAAGCCTTCCTCGATAAATCATAATATAAATTCATAACATCAGGGCATTCATTCTGATTATAGCCTTGCGTTTAATGTAATATGAGAATATTCTAAAATTATAACTAAGTATTATTATCTTTGACCAAACAGATATCAAGTAACATTTCAAAGTTTACAATCACATAATTACTGTCCTTCATTCCTGACAATTTGGTGATTATTATTTTAATAGTAATATTGCTTATTTTGTTAGATATTTTGTAAAAAAAAAGGATACACATACAGGATATATTACAAAACAAGTAATAAGTTTATAAAGGTTTCGCGTATCAAATCGCAAACTATTTTTCGGCCAAAGTATTCGATATAATTTGTTATTTTACGACCATAAACAACCCAAAATGGCGAACGTGCAATAAAATGTGAATCCTCAAATGTCAATCAAAAAAATTAAAAAAGAAAACATTCTAGAAATGTCAACAATTAAGACCAATCACACAAAAATCCGGTGATCCTAATCGAATTCACGCCGAATGCAATAAATTATTTTACAAAACAGATTTCTAATAAATATAAGCTAGCGATAAGGCCACATATCAAGCCACAGCCTATGACAGCTGTCGCATAAAACCAACATAAATTAAAGCTAAAACAATATCAAATAAATAATAATTCATTTAAAAAACCGTCTCAAGACACGCGACGTATCACATTCGAAATATATACGAGTAAACCCGCGGGAGGTCCACTAATTATTGATGATATGCATATATATGATTTTTAACGGAGCTATATTTTATGGGCACTAGTAAATTATGAAAATTTGGTCTTATGCTTGAATTATTTTACGGTGACATCAACTTGTTGCATAAAACACCCTAGTTTTTATTATTTTTAATGCATATTCTCATTCAGTTTAGCATAGTAAACACAATAGCATTAATAAAATGCAATAAATACACCAGTTGAGCTTAGGTACCTATTTGCTGTAAAAAGCGCATGTACCTACATTATAAAAATTAAAAATTGTGAGCAATAAAGAATATATAACTATAACTAAAGAACGCGGAAAAAATAGTAAACTTTTTTTGCTATGGTTCCATGATTCCATCTGTAAATGAAAATATCTATTGACCTCTCGTGCTAAACAACTATGACCCAAATTTAATTAGTGAAATGTATCTGAACGAATCGAATTAATGGATTTATAGCAAACAAAAATCACTATTCGAAAGCTGCCGACAAATTTTTATTGGCGAAAATTATACGCATTCACGTCAATGTTACAAAAATTAGCAAATAGTCCGACGATTTACGCAAATTAAAGTTTGGTTTTTAATGCTTTAATCGGTGTATTGAATCATTTATCAATCAGCAGAGATGTGAATATTGGTAATTGGAACATTATTGACATAGCAGCTCACTCTCACTTCATCATACCTAATTCTCATCAGTCTATTTTTTCCATAGCAGGAGCAAAGGCTTAGTACATATAAATTTAGTAAAATTTTCAAAGCTGATAAGTTGATGGTTTTCCAACATGTCTGTTTCGTGTAGAGCTTTTTGTTTCATAGACGACATTGGGCTTTTGGTAATGTGGATAATCTGAACCCTTTCTTTTTGACTCTATGGCCATATCATGACTTATAACTATTACAAAAATATTTTCCTAAAAATATTCATCCTCTCCTCCACCCAATTTCTTATAAGAATGTTATCTATAAATTCACAACCGAACCATATCTACATTTCTATAACGATTTTGCCATAAAAGAAAGCAGACAAACACAAAGATCAAGTAACATTCGCATACATTATAAGGATTAATAGATATTATTTTGTTTTTATTAATAGACATTATAGTAGGTGTCAAATGTCCAAATGGTATTGTTACACAATCTGACCATTGCAGGCGCCATTGAACAATAGCTATAAATTACATTCAAATGCTTGCGTGTGCGCAAAACCTGGATCAAATATCGACTACCCGTTTTAAACTATATGATTTCAACGTAAAATACTCCCTATTATATACCACATAAATGTCACTATGCTTTGACAAGAACAATTCAAATTAATATGCTTATCGCGAAGGTAATATCAGCGACACTTTATGCAAATTTTATAGATCTCAATACTATTAAGTATGTGAAAACTATGAGTTCATTTCAATCGTTTTAACGGGGGCTGTTTATGAGTTTCATTTCATTTAAAAATTAGCAGATATCGTCGTTTTAAAATTAGCGTTGCGTTTTGCACTCGATTGAAAAAAAAATCTAAACTCGAACTTACAAAATATACCTAGTAGTAAGAGAATACATATCAATCATTATTCATTTTCAACATTACCTACATATAATATTATATATTATGTAGTTCAACTAGACACGACTCATCTGTGGAAAACAAAATGTCCAAACTATACCAACTGCAGATTTAGGTACTTAGGTAATTTATTGGATTATAGGTAGAATCCAATAAATTATTAAAACAAATTCTTATTGTCCTTGCTTAATTTTATAATAGGTTATAATAACAAAAATATTTTTATTTAATTTTAAACCCACATAGCGCGTGTTTCAAATTCTCACGATTAACCATAATTAATTAATTTGAATTAATAAAAATCTTTTGATAATCACGCAAGTTTACATAAAAATATGGACAAATGAACATAATAATAGAGATTCCGCAAACGATTTCATAATCATGAATAATTAAATCTAAATCACTAATATACATATTTAATTATCCTTCAAAATCAATAACAATACAACCGAAATTAATTCAATGTTTTAATATATTAATTTTTATTACACATTTATCGTTATAGAATATTTATAGAATACTAGCTGTTGCCCGCGACTTCGTCCGCGATTCGGTCGTTTTTCGTCATTCGTCGTTTAAAAAAAATACGTGACACTTTATTTTTGAATGTTCTTAATTGTCTCTTATAAAATTTAACTACATTAAAATTGAATACTCTGATAAGAAAATCTTAAAATCATCGAAAATCATAGACATCGAATATCTGAGGAAAACATGAATGAATGTGATTTAAATTCTACATTTCTTAGTAATTAAAATAATAATCTAAATTAAATGTAGATTAACAGTTTGAGAGCACCATTATAGAATATGTACCTAAGTAATAAATTACATAGTAACTTTACTAAAAACACGATGACTTTCTTTCGCGCTCGGTACCACAAACTAAACATGTTTGTGGTACGTGGCCCGCGTCACTTTACCCCCCACGAGTTCCCCTCCGTTGCTATGCGAAAATACATTCGTCGCCCTACTGTAGGAAAAATTGTAATACTGTGGCCTGGGCGTTATAACACGCTCAGGGAATTCCTGAGTGCTGATAGACTTCCGTCTATCGGCATTTATACCAATTTTATATTAATATCACCATCTTGAGGAAAAGCTTCTAATGTCGATTTAAAACGCATATATACGGATTAACCTGATGAATTAACATGTTCTAAAATTGTGAAATGAGTTCAGTTTTAAATTCGAGAAATATTGATTTCTTGTATTCGATTATTCGTCGTAGTCGAATACAAAATATATTTAAAGAAACTTAAGTTGGCCTTCAGGCAAAAGGGATCCTATCAAATGATAAACTTGACCTTGTATCTTAAAAGTAAGAATGAAAGGAGCATCTGATAATTGTTGAGCACCAAAGGATCATTTAAAACGCAATACTATAAGAGCTAATATTGTCTAAGAACTGTTTAGATTGCACATGTTCCTCTAAAACTTAAAAGTAGTGATTTCAAAGGTTCCGGCGTATCTTCAAACGAAAGCCGACTCCTTACTCCACTTTAAAGCATTACAAAAAGAACATACTACGTTAATATGATCTGTAATCAATTGTGAGGTTATAAGCAAACTAACTTTTATATTATACTGTCGGACCACACCACCGAATTTGTAGATTGATCTTCTATGTTTACCTCTAAGTCATTAAGACTATGTCGAAATCTGTCTGCAGTAAGACGGGCCTCTCGCTATTCATCCGTTTAAAGAGACCAATAGTTTCAATTCTTAATCTTTCATTAAACAAACTTATTAATCGTTCTTGTCTCAAATAATGGTAATATTCGCGTCCCTACTCTAGTCATTGCTTATGCTCATGTTCATCTTCGAGAGATCGAATAATATTATGGTGCACCCTATTATTTGTCAAACGGTCTTCATATTGAGTAAAAGTTTCAGAATTCTCGAGATAAAATATGACGATCGTGATCAGCTGTGAGACGTAATTCCCTCTCAGTGAGGGTTTCGGTCTCACGGGATAGTACAATATGCCATTTGCGATCAGCTGTGAGACGTTATATATACCCTCTCAGTGAAGGTTTCGGTCTCACAGGATAGTACATGCCGTTCGCGGTCAGCTGTGAGCCGCAATTCTCGTTGTGAAGCGGTTTCAGGTTCGGCATAACACAATTCATGTTGTTTTCGGTCAATAGTAAGCCTCTTATCTCTAACGATCCTTGAGAACTCTTATTTCTCATTTTCTTAACTTTGCTCGAATTTCGATATATATAACGATTTTTTAGGTGGCACTGATGCGGGTGAATAAAAATTAAGTTAAAACGGACTAAGAGTGTTACAATCTCAATCATACATATAATAAAATTGTGGAAAAGTGATGTCTGTACAATTAAAATATGTAGAAAAAAATTAGCAGGTGTTATTATTATCGAGAAATCGAGAGAAACCATTTTTTTCTCTTAAAAGCTCCCCCCCTCCCACTTCCCGAACTCCGATTGACCGTAATTTATTTTTCCTTACATTTTTATCATATCCTTTTCTAATGGGTTTCATCCTATTGCGATTTTTTTTTGTTTCAAAAATTATCTACCCTGGTGTATAGGTAAATTTTCCACATAAAATGTCCTTTAAATTATGTCGTATTATATTTTTAACCCCCGACGCAAAAATACTGGTGTTATGTGTTTGACCGCTATGTATTTCTGTGTGTGTGTGTGTGTCTGTCTATGGCACCGTAGCTGGCTAACAGGTAAACCGAATTAGATGCGGTTTTTTTTGTTAGGCAGAATATTTTCCGACGCTGGTTCTTAGATAAAGTGTATCAAAATTGGTTCATCCATTTATTATACCTACATAGGGGTAAAAGTGGGAATGAAAAAAATGAAAGTTATAATTTATTTTTAAAGATCGTCGGGAAGTTTATGAAATTATTTATTCCTTTTTCTATACACTTTTCTTCGTCTAAACGGTTTAGTTACGTGCTCTCTCTCTCTTCAGCCTTTAGTTACGTGCGTGAGACAGGAAAGATCTAATTTGGATTTGTTTCTGGATTTGATAAAAACTGAGTATCGATTAAGCTGATCAGTGGCTACTGGCTACACCATAGATTATTAAAAACATCCGTTTAAGAAAGGAAGGAAATAGAATTTGCTCCTCTCCCCCCCCCTGGTTCCTAAAAAATAATATGAATAGAAGAATTAGTTAGGCATTTCTTTTTTGATTTTTAGGGTTCCGTAGCCAAAATGGCAAAAACGGAACCCTTATAGTTTCGTCATGTCCGTCTGTCCGTCTGTCCGTCTGTCCGTCTGTCACAGCCGATTTACTCGGAAACTATAAGTACTACAGTGATGAAATTTGATGGGAATATGTGTTGTATGAACCGCTACAAAAATATGACACTAAATAGTAAAAAAAAGAATTGGGGGTGGGGCCCCCCATACATGTAACTGAGGGATGAAATTTTTTTTTTCGATGTACATACCCGTGTGGGGTATCAATGGAAAGGTCTTTTAAAATGATATAAAGTTTTCTAAAAAACATTTTTCTTAAAGTGAACGGTTTTTGAGATATCAGCTCTCAAAGTCGTAAAAAGTATGTCCCCCCCCCTCTATTTTTATAACTACGGGGTATAAAATTCTAAAAAAAATAGAGGTGATGCATGCTAATTAACTCTTTCAACGATTTTTGGTTTGATCAAAGTATCTCTTATAGTTTTTGAGATAGGTTGATTTAACTGTAATTTATTATATTTGCTGCTACGGAACCCTTTGTGCGCGAGCCCGACTCGCACTTGGCCGGTTTTATTGATATTATATACTAATCATAATTTTTAATTACAATATGTAGTAAGTAACTATTTGGTATAGGTTAGGCATTTCATTTCTTGATTTTCTTTAATAATTTGGTACGTAAGTTTCTTAGCTCAGTTTAGTAAGAAATTTTAATAACAATTCTTTTAATTATTTATGGTAGTACGTATTTACTCAATAATTGTATGTTAAGTAGTAATTCAGCATGGGCGTAGCCACGGTGGGGCTGGGTGGGGCGCTTACCCTGGCTTTGATCTGGTAGGTACTAATTGTGAAGGGGAGTGGGCGTGGGCGTGGGATTGGGACTGAACGTGGCATATGGCGTGGGAGTGCGAGTGGGCGCGGGAGTGGGAGCATGAAAATAAAAATGATTTTTTATTGTTGCCCCACCCTGAGCCCATGGTCATAGGTCCCATAGTCACTATTCCACGCGAACGAAGTCGCGGGGACAGCTAGTAGACAAATATAATCAGAAAGCTTTGAACTCCTAAGCTCAACCATAAAAGATAGACATTTATGATGTCGGGAGATATTTTTTATATAATATGGAGAACATTTCTTTC
>CAJQZN010039882.1:0-10293 GCA_907164685.1 Colias eurytheme
ACTCAAACATCTTATTCCCAAGAAATGAAATGAAAATCCGTATAAAAGTTTCATTTCAAGCTCCCACAGACCAATAGTACTTAAGCTGTACTTAAGTGCTAACATTAATCGTGTTTTTACATAATCTTTGCATCTCCTAGGTTGTGACTTGAACGGTGGAATATTTCAAATGTCTCGTGCAGCGCTTGAAGAACGAGCTTCTTAGGGGACGGATTCAAAAATATGTTAGGGCGCCAAATGGTTTCACTTTTTATTCTAAGTATATGGAACGTATTTAAATCTGTGTTTATATTGTTTTTGACGTGACAACGTCTTATAATTCGATAGCGCCGGCTGCACGCACGAAAAAACATGACTCATGCGGCGTTACCTCGCTCTGAGGCGTTCCATGTAAGGCTTGAAGTGCAAGCGAGAGCGCGGAACGAGCGACAAAGAAGCACAATCGGACGTTGTCACGTTCAACAGCTATCGTCAGTAAACGGACTTTACAGACAACTAATTTTTTTTGTTGTTCTTAAATATTGAATTTGAAATAGTGTAAAAGTTTTATAATATCATATTTTGAGGTATTATTCCGCAAATTATGTTTAAAATTATTCCGATTTTAAGTATCTATCAAATATATTTTGAAGTAGTATGTTCTAAAATTACACATTATAATTAACCGGTTATGAAACAATTAATAAGATATACATATTTTAACAAATAACAAGAAATATATATTTTAAGTTAAAATAGAAATATGTATTTTTTAATAATGAGTGAATAATTATTATGATGTGGTTGCAGGATTTTTGCATTGATGTGAAATGCCCTAGTGAAAAATGAGAATTTATATTAATGAGTTTTACTCGAAACGCATAGTTGACTAGGTGCTTAATCGGTTGTAGCTTTTTAATTGACTCCACAATAATTTTTAACTTCATATTTATTACTAAAACGTTTTAAATATTATTAGTTCTTAGATATGGCTATTTTATTTTATAACATTTTATATTTGAATAAAATTAAACGTATTTAATACAATACACACAAAATTGTTCATAAATGTACCTACATATTGTTCAGTTTAGATTACAGATAATATAATACTAGGTTTAGATATTACGCATACATATATACGATAATAGACTTGTGGAAACCCATGCATGATAGTGTTGCACGTCTGACTAAACGATTGATATTATCTTCGATGCATCAGTTGTATCTGATAATATTTTATCTATATTACGATTGTGGTAACAGATAATTCATTTATACCAATTTAATATGTCACTTATTTTACGTTCTTTCTACCAGTTTCAACCATTTTTGCAGACTGCAATACAGTGTTGACACAATCTTCTAACATGCAGGTAGCACTTTCAATTGTGCCATGTAGATATTTCGTAGCGTATTTCAACAGTGCTACGAAACAGCTACGTGCCAGTCCTGTATGATACTCGAAGCAAATATAAACAGTGACGAGAAATGAACCAACTACGTGTTTATATTAAAACTTTTTTAAAACTTTTGACAAAAAATACAAAGCCACATTATTGTATGCAATATAATTTAAATTCAATTGCTAAATAGATGAAATTAGTATGTATATTTTAGTACAGAGACAGAATGCTGAAATTAGTATGTAAATTTTATTAATCTTAATACTATTATAAAGGCGAAAGTTTGTATGGATGTATGGATATTTGTTACTCTTTCTCGTAAAAACTACTGAACCGATTACAGTGAAATTTAGCACACATATAGAGTTTTATCCCGGAAATCCCACGGGAACGGGAATTATGCGGGTTTTCCTTTGAAAACGCGGGCGAAGCCGCGGGCGGAAATCTAGTAATTATTATAATTAAATTATCACGCCAAGGTCGAGTTCGTCCCTGCTTAATTTTATATCACACTGCGAAGTAGGAAGGAATTTGCATAAACTATTGTAACTTAGCGCACATAGTCTGTGAATTAAGTCGTTAAGTGCACGCGGAAGTCTTAAACAGCTGTTAGACTAATTGGTTAAACTTACTCTAAGATATCATGACTGTATTAGTTTGCGCCTGATAACGACGCATATTAATGCCTTCATGAAGTGAGAACTATCTTTGATATTTGATTTAAGAAATAGTTGGATTTTATTCGTTTAAGGGAAAGGTATTTTAATTTATAAAATACTAGGTTTCCGCCCGCAGCTTCGCCCGCGCAGTCAAAGAAAAACCCGCATAGTTCCCGTTCCCATGGGATTTCCGGGATAAAAAGTAGCCTATGTCCTTTCTCGGGTATCAAAATATCTCCATACCAAATTTCATGAAAATTGGTTTTTACTTTTTATGGATAGAAATATGCGTGTGTACTGTGTGGTTAAGAAATATGATATAACAGGAAAGAATACCAAAATATTTCGCTCTTATAAAATAAAATCAAGTACAGTACGTATAATAATATGCTCAGTTGCTTAAATATAGTAAAATTATCTAGTGTTTAAAATCACGATAATTTTGTTTGATTTGTTTCAATGTTGCATTGGTTTACGTGTTGTGTTAAACCCATTAGAGTTAAATAACTGTATCCGAATATTTTCAAAACGTTTAAGAACAAATTAGCAAGAATAAAATGCGTTTTCATATATAATTTAACAATTTAATTTCGCATTTCGCGCGGATAATTGTTCGCACCAGAAGCCCGCATGTATCCGGATGTATAATCCTTATTTAAATGAATCTTTTATGAGCGCTTACATTTTTAAGGGTGCATTTAGAACGGGATATTTTTTTTTCAACATGTGTGTTCTTTTTGTTAATAGTTTAAAAATGTGAAGTTTATAAAATGATAAAATTAAAAAAAAAAAAAATGAAATTGTTGATTAGATAACCTAAATTTAAAGTAAATAAAATTGATCTTAAACTATCCAGATTAATGGCATAAAAATTACGTTATAAGTGCTCTAGAAAGTTTTCTTGTTTTTTAGCGAAGAAATAAGCTACAGTAGCATAAGAGACACATGATGCATGAATTAAATCCAGACGAAACGAGGTTTGTCACGTACACACTCACACATGAACACTATCAAGCCGATTTCATGGTCAATAGTCAACTATTTATGTATGGGTAAGATCGATAAAAAACAACATTTTTTTGGTATTTAAAACTCGATGAATTCATTATACTATTTATTCTGACATTACGAATATTTTACACTCAAGGCGAAATTAAAAACGACATCGGCATCACATAAACGATATTATATTTTGTACCAAAATAAGCCAATCATGGTTTAAGCAGAAGTAGGTCACGCGCGTAAATTACTGCAGACACAATTTTTTTGTAAAAATACGACGCAAGTCATATTTAACAAGTCAATAATCGAAAAATATTTTTATTTCCTTAAATAAAATATAAGAAATACCTACCGTAATTTTCCTTTTTGCGTATATTCTAAGACGAACCTAGCAAGGAAGCCTTAGTGAATGTTTTAATAGAAGTAATTCAACACCTTAACTTCGAAGATCTTTGGCAATAAATAATATGTATAATATATTTTTTTTTATAATATTATGGAAAAAATATAAGAGATATATTACAGTAAAGTAAATCTGGATTCAAAGGAATAATTAAATAATACGAAAAATGATAGAAATAAAATTTAATAATTCCGTATGGAATGTAAAAGGTACGGGTCAAAGGGACACAGGGCAAGGGAAGATGTTATAATGAATATTTATGAATATAAGAGATTTCGACAAGTTTCCATACGATCAATTTGTATATTAAGGTAAGGTACGTTTTTATATATTTATAAATAACAACTGTATAACAGAAACATTACCATTTATAATAACCCTTTAGTACTAACTTCAATGATATAAAATATTTTACAAATTATAATCTATACTTAATCTATACTAATATTATAAAGAGGAAAGGTTTGTATGTATGTATGTATGTATGGTTTTCACGCATAAACTACTGGACCGATTTTGATGAAATTTGGCACAGATAATCTTTAGACCCTCAGAAAGAACATAGGCTAACTTTTATTGCGAAATATGTACCACGGGCGAAGCCGGGGCGGACCGCTAGTATATTATAATTGAGTTAAAGATGTTTAAGAATTGCATACAATTAAAATATCCTTTCTGCAGATACATTTTCTTCATTTTCATTGTTCTTATGTGTTATGTTTTATTTACCATTTATGTTAATATCCATGTATATTATGTACTTACATAATTATGATATTAGTAATATAATAAATAAATGATTATTTTGTTTCTGTTGTTTAATCGATTGACCACTACTTTCAAATGTATTTTTACATGCCGATAAAATAGCATTAAAAATTCTTCCGATTGGATTGGTGTTCTGTTTTTGTAGTGTATATGAGCAAAAGCCATGTTTTCGAAATGAAACATTGAATTATTTAGGGTTCGCAAAACGAAATGCGACCGCTCGCACATCTGTAAAAATATTTGTTAATTTGCTTTTGGCTTCGCGTGAGTAATATTTGATTGTTATTTCATGAAATCCAAAACCAAAAGTTATTTATAATACAGAGATAGATACAAAGCAGATTTATAAAGGTACCTAGTTATATTTCAATCACTAACTGTGATATTTTAAGATAAATATAAATTCAGCTACAAAAATAAACCAAATTTCTATAAATAAATCGCGTTAATTTACCAATTGGTAATTATAAGTATTGGAAATATTGTTTGTTACATCCATAATATAATATTATAAATGCGAAAGTAACTCTGTCTGTCTGTCTGTTACTCAATCACGCCTTAACTACTGAACCAATATGCATGAAATTTGGTATAGAGATATTTTGATACCCGAGAAAGGACATAGGATAGGTTTTATCCCGGAAATCCTACGGGAACGGGTTTTTCTGTGAAAACGCGGGCGAAGCCGCGGGCGGAAAGCTAGTAAAATAATAATTTGTTAATTACAACCGTTAATCCATCGTATCGTATCGATCGTCGTTGAAACCCTATTAAGGTCTCATTAATTTTGAATTAACGTTTTTAAGAACCTAGAAGTCGTAGCGAGCTTATATATAAATTTTATCACTAATTATTATCAAAAACAAACATGTATTTTATCTATTTTGGCATTAAAGAGAAGTGTTTTATATTTTTTTCCTTGTGCAACATCGTTTTGAACCCAATATATGGGTGTTTTTATTTAATTGATGAATTCAATTAAAAAAATAGATTGCGTTTGATAAACGGGTTACATCTTATATTTAAACATGGATTTAGAATCAGTAAATCTTCATTATTTGTAAGTTTAAAGAACTAGTTAATTTGAAATTCAAGGAGATCTCATTAACAGAGAATTTCAATTATAACAAAGAAAACAAGAGGATTGCCTTAAGCTCTTGAGAATTGACCAATTCAGGTCAGAATATTGTAGTAGTGGTAAATAATTTATTAATAAATCTCATTGTCTTTTGATTAATTTGTCTGGTGTTTTCTAAGCGTAAACAAATACGCCTTTGTTACTTTTTAAATATTGTTTTTTTCATTCATTTTGTGTTTTGGGAATATGAAAATATTTACTTCCTTGACGTTTTTAGTATAATTTATTATGGAATAGTGGTATTCAAATAAAATTCAATATAATTATTTGTACACAAGCACTGTTCTCATATTCAAATGAATATCTATAGTCTATACCATAAAACTGTACATAATTAAGGCGGATTGCCGGATAGTTCTTAATTTCTCGAATTCTTATACTTTCTAGTATCATACAATACGTAATAAGAAACTGTATGCCAAATAGAAATATACCCAAGTGTGCATTTAATCACGTTTCTCGTAAACTGCCAGCTAGCTAGCCAGTATATTATTTTGTAAAGTTTCTCAGACAATAAGGGAGTACTACGAGTTAATCCGAATTCCCTTGCCGCGGCCGGCTTGTTCGAGCCACGACGTAAAGTATCAAGAAGTTTGTTCCATCTATACTCCATGCTGTAGGAAAATAGGTTATATGAGTTGTTAAAAATGTATGCTAAATGCTGTTATTGTTTAACCTCGAAGTAACGCAGAATTCTTTTATAAAATAAGTTATAATTCGAAATCATAAAGTATCAACACAGATTACGAAATAGTTACTACGAATTTGATATCTAATAAAATGTATTTTGATTTAATTTCCATTAAACGCAAATCAGAAACCATAACAGCGAGATTAAATTATTGACACCCCATTGATTCGATTATGTATTGCGCGAATTAATTCAGACGTTCAACCCTATTCCCTTAAATTTGTCATAACAAAGAACACGTCTGCTACAAACAGTTAACAATTTGGCCACAATGTTTGCGATGGTATTTTGATCTTTGTGTCAATAGGGCAATGGTATACATTTGTGCGTATGATTTTTTTTTGAGAAAGGTTGGTGTGTTCGCCTGCTTATCTCAACCTAATCTTTCGTGGCATATTTGCTCAGGCGGTCGAAGTGAAGTGACAATGCTTTGTTACGTGTGGTGATTTTTCAAGTCCCTCATATCCAAAAGGTTCGGCCAAATGTTTGGCCACGTGATTGTCACTGAATGGGACAGGCTGGTTTTGTTATTTAGTATAATGGAAGTTGTCTGTACTTTTGCGATTCTTTCATTGACTGTCAGGCCAGTGTTTGCGGCTTTTTGGATAGTTTTGTGAAGAGGTTGCGTAAGAAAAGGGTTGTACCTTACTGAATTCAGTAACAACATATTTTAATAAATATTTAACATTTAGATAATTTGTATTCTAGATGTCACTTACACTAGAAAATCTTTTTCATATATTATACGGTATATAAAACTCAAAGGGTTTTAAATTATAAACAAAATGAATATATTTATTTTTATAAGCATAAACTGCTTTTAAATATAGTGTGCACATGACATAATATATTATAACGCGTTCGTCGTAAAAGCTTTAGAGCAATATGTTATTATCTATAGGTACATAGAAATATGAGAGTTCAAAGGAAAAATAAAGGTTTAAAACAAGCGGTTTTTTAATTTAATTTAGGCCTTATTTACAGTGTTCATATCTTTGCCTAGTTGCGTATAAGGTTTCTATAAAAAATGTTCGTGTGTGAAACGAAGTTCGCGCGTCATTTACAGATTAAATATACTTTTGTTATCTGTGCTTGCAAGACGTATAGCTCGCGCTTTACTTTTTTCTTGTATTCACTTTATCAATATGGCTGTCGATACTCGATTGTGAAACAATATAGGTACGATGTGATTAAGTCTGCGTTTTAATTCTCTGCCCAACAAAAAATAATAGTTAAATTTGTAAAGTCTTCTTATTTCTTTACACATAGGTACATATACAGTTTACTACCTCCAAGTTTCATTTCTACTGGGATCACATCTGAAAAAGTAGCTGTCAATTGCGACCTCACTATCTATAGGTACTTTGAAGTTATTCCTGAATTCCATTTTTATCAGAAATGTTACAAATTTTACGATAAAGTTCATTCGCATTGACGCAAGACGAAAAAATATCACCCGTCGGTGCCCGTCGACCCTTCTGCTATAATAAAGAAAGCAATAAGTTTTTCGCGGCTACTTTGATAAAAGTAAATTTGTCATTTACTGCTATCTGACGTCCTATCTGGTGGGAAATATAATATACTAGTACTACTGTGATATATGTGTGAATAGAGTATGTGTTTTTGAATAAAAAACTAAATTCCGATGATAAAAAAAGTTGCTAACCACGGTCCGTTCCTATACAGGGTTACTTGTAAAACACCAGCAACCTCGCAGGACAAGATAGCTAACATCATAAGTAACAACATTTGTTCTACGACTTTTGATAATTTGTTAGATTTTATTTTCATACAAAAATAAATATAAAATATTCATTTAATTTTCCGTTTGAATATTATAAACTCTACGCGCATCCCAAAAATTACGTAAACAAGAAGCGAACGAGAGGGGAAAGGAGGCGTCGCGTTGTCCTTTCGATAATGGATAGAACATAGACTTACAAATGTTAAGAGAGTACAATAAAAACTTTAAAAAAATAATTTAAAAAATAATGTATTGCGTTATGCCAAAAGTCGTAGAACAAATGTTGTTACTTATGATGTTAGCTATCTTGTCCTGAGAGGTTGCTGGTGTTTTACAAGTAACCCTGTATATGCTTACATAATTAAAACTGCGCAAATGATTTTAATGCGGTTTTTTTATAGATAGAGTCATTCAAGAGAAGGTTTAATAACAAGTATACTTTATACGTCATATCATGAATAATTGCACCGGGGCCTAAAAGCCGGCAGCTTTTAAAACTCGCTAGTATGATGAGTTATGAACTTATGAGTCAAGAACTGAAAAAACCAAGTCCATTACCATATATTCCTGACTATAATAGTTCAGCACACATAGTAACAACCGTGTCAACAGAAAATAACAAAACCGCATTCATAACAGTTCATCCATTTCGGAGTTTTATTGGCACTAATAGACACATGGATAGACATTATATTAAAGCAACTTTTGCATTAGAGAAACTAAAAATAGATCCTTCAAGTGAAGCATAATATCAGAGAAGTAATTTTCATAATCGAATTATTGGTTTTGGAGATAACTACGAATGTATAAACATAGAATCTATTAGCTCATTATTATTCAACCAATCTATATTAATTTTGCTTTATAATACATATATATAGAGTATTGGTGTTGAACTAAAATCATCCAAATATTTTAGACATACAAATATTATCGAATTATATTATGTATAAGGTTATTTACTTATCTATGTATTATATTTTTGAATAATAAATAATCAAGCAACGACTTACCTTACACCCAAATTATTTAAAACTGCTAATATGGTAAAAGCAAACACATAAAAAAAAAAAATGTGTGCGTGTACTAGTGTAGACACGTAAGTGAAACTTCTTTATGACCTTATTTTTCAAAAAATAATTTACTATATGCAACTTTACAGAAATACGTCGAATCACGTCGAATAAGAAAAAGATGGCGCGCAACGGAAAAATGTCATGCGTAACGGAAAAATGGTACACTAAATTTTTTTCCAACCCCGATAAAGAAGTACTTCAATAAAAACTATAGATTTAAAAGCTTATAAAGCACAAAAGTAAGATATATTATGAGCTGTGAAAATAGTACAAATTGCTACTTATATTTACTCTAAATATAATACGAGAAAATCCTGGTTAAGTTATTACAAGTGGAAGTGAATTATTCAAGGAAATTTATCATCAATGAATAGACAAGCTGCTTTCCATATATATTTATTAATAGAAAAATATATGTATAAAAAAGGTAATGGCTTTTACTTATTTGATTGATGTCTCTAAATTGATTACCTAATTTACTATTGAAGAAATGCTTTGTTTTTAAGTACACCAGGGAGCCGTTAAAAAATGAAGATAGACTAAACATTACAGTAATTATTGTACTCAGTCTATATATTATCTATGTCTCAGTTATAGTCTGTAGGAAATTTCAAAATAAAACGTTGAAAATGAAGATGAAATAGTAGAGAAATAGAGAATTGTGGTTGATCGTGGGTTCACTAAATGTTGCAGAAAATTGGATCCAATTACTATAGCCAACTGAGGAATGCTCTCATTAGGATGGATGGATTGGAGTTAACGGTTTACCGAAATAGAAACTCCTAGACCGATTTTCTTAGTAATTTGTTTTGGGATACAAATCTATACACCCTTTTCAAGACAGAGTTTTATCTACATACTTACATAGTACCATATAGTACAAAATAAAGTCGCTTTCCCCCGTTTGTCTCTATCTATGCTTACTGCTTAGATCTTTAAAACGTCGCATCGTATTTTGATGCTGTTTTTTGTATAGATAGAGTAGTGTTCCATGAAGGTGTTAGTATATTATTTTAATAACTTTTAGACAAAACGGGTGAAGTTGCGTGCGTAAAGCTAGTTATTGTATGTACTTACTACTTACAGATAACTAATGTTATAGTGTAGCTGACAACATATTCTTAAAATATAATTCGATTATTGTTATAACATTAAAGAAACTAATAAATGTAATAATTGTAATATTTCCCGGTAATTTATGCATTGTCTACTTGGACTATTCGGTTTATCCCTGGTATTGTATATTTGGACTCTCATTGTAGTTAATTAAACAGTGAAATTTCGATGAATATCCTAGAGAATTAATAATAGATGCAAATGCAAAATTTCTAAATATTACTTACTAGCGGTCCGCCCCGGCTTCGCCCGTGGTACATAATATTTACGTTTTCTCTACATAAGAACCATCCTCGTACTTCAAGGAATAT
>CAJQZN010039882.1:10303-45941 GCA_907164685.1 Colias eurytheme
GTTATGCGCTTACCAACACATTTTGCGATTCATTTTTATATATAAGATTACATGGGACTGGGACTAGCTTTGACCCATGGCTTCGCACGCGTATTCGAAGGAAATTCCCATGAAAACAAGATATTTCACTATGGTAAAAAGTTGTCTTTATCCACCTTACTTTCTTCATTGTATCTGAATGATATCAATAAATTAGTATTTTACGACATGAAAAAACGACAAACAAACACTTTCGCATTAACATTAATAGTAACGATACTGTCTCATCACAAACTTTTCCATTAATGATTGAGGCCTTTGAATTTAAACAAGATTTTAACCCCTCTACCATTTCACCTTATAGACCTTGAAAACAAAAAGGTTCACTTCCGAGGAACAAAATATTGTATTTTATAACTTTCATAACCTCCAAATTTATGGGAGTTAATATTCTATTAAATATTATACAAGTTGAGTGAATGGTTGAGTGGAACTTTTCTTATTTCTTATTTGGAGTGGGAGTCGAGCATGCTTGGAGTGGGAGTCGAGCATGCTTCGGCACGAACTGGGCCACGCTCGCACCGGGGAAGGTACCACACCCTCACAGAACATCGGCGCCATAGTGACAGTTTACTGTCGCGTTCCGTACGGTGAGTGAGGGGTCCGGAGGCCCACATCCCTTCCTATCCCCTACCCATCCTCTCCTCCCCTATCCTTAATCCCTCCCATCCTCGCCCCTTTCTCCCTAATTCCTTCCAAATCCCTTAATCCTGGTAGGCAACAACCATAACCTCTGTTATGGTCTATGGGCGACACAACCTGCTTACCACCAGGCAGTGCGTCCGCTCGTTTGCCTTCCCATAACATAAAAAAAAGGAATAATGCTAATGTTATAACATAATATAGTTTGCATATTCTTGAAAATGAAAAAATGAAATGAATTTATTTATTTAAAAACCATATGTTTTACACAGTCACAATTATATTTATGTTGCACGTTTTACATACATTTGGCTTTATCTAGGTTTATCATAAAGGTTTACCAATAGTACCTACCCACATTAGGCAAGCCTGTATCGTGGGTACTGAGACGATTATACAAAAAATTGGGTGTCCGCGGTATAATCAACGCTGATAGCAACATACCTTCAAAAGCATTCTATGACTTATAAGCTACTGGATAATCAAAACTAAAGGTACTAAATAATAACATTAATATAATATAAAAAAATGTTGTGTGGTTTTATGAAACCACGGTAAAAGTGAAACTTTCCGAACACTGCTTTATACCTACTAGGCAGCCGACCGTCACGCGACATGCGCTACACAGACCAAAAAGTTTGAGACGATGTAATAAAAGTTTCACTTTAATATGAAATCTTGCACAATATTACCCTTTTAATTTATTCAGAATTCTGATTTAAAATTAAAATTAGTAGATACCAGTATTAAATGGCCTTAAAATCCTCAATCACAAAGTTGGTTTCAATAATTCTAAAAGATTATTCAAGCTCTAACCAAAATTAAAGCAATTGCGGCTTATTATGCTATGATAAACCAAAATTTAATCAGAAACTAATTTTGAAAATTCAATATAACATAGATTATAGTTAGCTTATTGAATTTTGGTGCTGCGTTTAATCTCATTGTTTGCCTTTAATTTACGTCTATTGCAATAACCTAAAGTTCCCCAAGGTTTCCTTCGCCTATGGCTATTTTCCTTTTGTAATGGTTACGAAATTAAATTGACTATGGGACTTACTGTGTTACGATTGTACATCATACGTATATACTACGTTGTATATACGTATTTTATAAAATATTTAGTTATTTTGGGTTGGTTAGAGACGAAAGCTCAGATATATAATCGATTATTCGAATCATTGAAGTGCTCATATCAATTACATTTTCCACTATAGGTCACTAGTTATTTTTTATTATTTACAAGCAAGACAAGCAAAGAATCGCGTGTATTCTCTGATGTACACCACTGCAAATAGACACTTGCAACATAGGTGATGTTGCATGCACTTTTCTGGAATTTTCTGGACATAGGTATTATACTCTTTTAGTGAAGTACTTAATGGTGTTAAATCTATGGTCAGGTAGACGAAGAATAGGTAAATGAATATTAAATGACAGCGCTAATCGAACATTCGTTTATTATAATCGTTTTATTTCTTCATTAAATTGTTTAAGGCAATAAATACTTTTTCTTCCATCTTTTCAAGTAGTAACCTTGATGTTTATCAGTTATTTAAATATTTCTATCTCTTATGCTTTCGTTTTACATATTTCATGGAGTTTAATACCATTTGAAGATTCATAAACGAATTCCAAGGCACAGTAAATCCACGTCACAATTAATCCAGTACAAAAATGGCGCATATCGTTTCACTGAATTATTCAACATTTAAACCGCACGTTAAGCCTCATTCCCCTTCATCTGCTTTCGAATAAAATAACGTTATAATCTTTATAAATAGATCCGAGCAAAATTAAATCCCCGTTTCTTTACCCTAATCTCGTATATGACGGTTTTTGGGAATTTTTTTGTAAAATTCAAATGGATTATATTAAGTTGGATATCGCGGTTATTTGTGAAAGCTTAGGTTGTAAAAATTTTATGTTTCAATGTAATTTATTGTAGCTATCTTCGTTGGCACTGCTCTTGTTACATAAAATATAGCTTATATTTTTTTAAATTATACTTATTCTATCTCTGCTATGTTGCTGATATACCTACGTTTATTTGAATGAGTGTGAAAGCTTTCAGTACTTTCCAATTTATATGATTAATTACTAAAATGTATTTAATTTCAATGAATTCTATATGGAATGGATATAATTTGATATTATCTATTTGGACGGTAGGTTTATATAACCAAAAATATTTACAGTACCGGTAATTTTCAGCATCATCTGTTTAAACATATAAAACGGGAAATTCCTTATTACGACTAGGTAAAATTACATTATATCACAAAAGCCAATATGGCTCTAAAAATAGAACAAAGACACTAACAATTAACAAATATATGAACGATGGGACCATATTTTTCATCCACATAACATCTGCCCGCATTCCGAAGGTTCAGGATAAATGGATCCCATTTACAGTCCCGGAGCAACTAAACTTAGGTCGAGGCTACATTCCACAAGGCCCAAGAGGCCCCGTGATGGTGTTAAAAAGGGTAGAAGGTAGAATGACATATTACGAATTTAGATTCGTAGAGTCCGTCAACTACTTTATTAGTAAAACATTGTGACGTGTGCTATTTGGATTATTTATCATTATCATCACCATCAGCTAATCGGTGGTAAATGGCAAAACTATGTTACGACTATTCGAAAGTGCTTCTAGAAGAAGTCTAATTGAATAAAAAAGAGCGTGTGTACTGAGCACACGTGTCAGAAATGAAACTTCTTTGTGCAAGATGACGTGACGGTTGCCATTGCCATGGCGCGACTTTGAAATTTTAGTCTCAACACGCCTAAAGAATCACTTCAATAAATGTTTGAGTTTGAGGCCCCTAGCACCGTGCAGCCGTCCGTCTCTGTCCATTTGTAACCATCCACCACATTCACGTCACAGTCATGTGTTTGGGGACAGTTGAATGGTTTGGATATTGCAACTTGTGTTATCTGTGCCGAAATTAATTATAGGTGTCTGTTTGTGGGTTAAGTATCTTTTTGTGTTTTATAAAAATGTTTTGTTAATTATGTTTTTGTAAAAATCTTTTATTGTAAAGATTATTACGATTCACGAATACTAATAATACAGCTAAAATATATCGAATATAAATTCAAACAAAATACAATTTTTATATTTGATATCGTGATTTTGCTGGATCGTATTGCCCTAGAATGGTATTCTCATATCAATCAATTTATTTGCTTGCTTTCAATACGTTTGTACTAATAGTGCAAAAATAAATATTTAGTATGAAATAAACGAGGTTATTGTCGGTTATTGACACGTTTCACCAGTTTTACTATTGAATCGTTATTGAATATCATGCAATACTAAGAACAGTCCATATTTCATGGAACAAAGGTTTATGGATAACGTACGATCGGGCTTGTAACTGTAAACTTCCATACGAAATAGTTGGGGATTACGGGATATTTCAAATGTATTTTGTATTGAAAGACTAATTTTAGACGCAATAAAATAGTACATATTCTGTTTGATAGTGATATTTTTTATTTATGTTTAGAATTCAATACCGTTGTAGAATATAATATGACTTAATTATTCTGATCTTCTGATCTGATCTAACGTATCATTTAACCAACAATCATACTAGAGCAGGCTCCAAGGAGATGTTCGTTTGTAAAAATAGCGGACCTAAATCTGACTTCTGATATATATTGTATAGATCCCAGACATCCTATAGACAGATGTTGCCAACTAGTTTTGTGGTCCCCCTCCCCCCACCCCGGTAATTAAATATGGCATACAAAGAAAAAAATAAAAATTTCCAAAACATGCCGTTTGCAAACGAAACTCCACTGATAGTCTGGTCTATACTGTATTTTGTATTTATGATATGCCATAGTATTTACAACAGTTTTTCACAGAACACTTGCAATAAATAACCTTTTCAATTCCTATATGAAATTTCCTTATATACTCAGATCCAACTATTCGTCATATGTAACTCTCATTTAGCTGAACATCCAACATTAGTACCTAGAAACAGAAGTCAATGAGCTATTACCGTTTCATCGAACAATAAAGGGATAATACACGTCGCGTCTGGCATCTCTTAATCAATATCACTCGAAGCGTGGCTTCCTCAACTATTTCTATACAATTTGAAGTATTTTTAGAGGTGAGTTTAACAAAGCGTTGGTGTCAGTTTCATGTTTGTCTTCAATTAACAATATTATGAATATATGCGTGTAACGCTAGATTTGGAATCTCATAGTGTCTGAACTACAAAAGTTTATAGAACAGCAGTTTCTTAAAGCGGAATTATTTCCTGTGTGGAAAAATTATAGAGTCGTGTAGAGCCATCACTTTCATTTTCACTTTAATTTTAATGGGTTTTTGTGTGTAGGAGGAATTGAGACTCGAGATTCGAGATTCGAGACCAATGGATTGGACATGTCATGGAAAAAACACGTGAAAGTTATACAAATAATTACAAAAATATAATATATATCTACCTATAGATATCTAATACTCTAAGCGAATACTTAAAAAACTGTATTTCAGAATTACTACATTTTGAGTGCTAAAAATATTTTTAAAAGACACTAATGCGGTTGACAATCCTTGTGGACAATTTAAATCAAGCTTTTGATATTACTAAATTATGAGCTAAGCTATGGAAGGAGGGAAATGGAATAATTTAGATAGGGACATCAAAGTGTCGAAGGAGATTAACAGATAATCATTATTAATTAAGGTTGAGCTAATCTCGACGGAATGGATTCTTAGAAAAACCTTCGCAGCTTTTTAACATGTAAATATGTATAACGATTTCGGTGAACATTAAGGTTCAGGAAGGGATTCTCGATAATATTGTAATAGTATAAAATAGAAAAGTTGATATGGACTGTTGGGTGAATACGTTTATAATACTACATATGTATCTACATACAGAGTAATAATATATTGTGATAGTAAATTTGGTTGTTACAAGATAGTTACTAATAATAATAATAAATGCATGATAGTTACAACTTGGTCGTAGATAATATTGACATAAGCCATTTCGAAGCCGCCATAAAAAATACTTGGTCAAGTTAACGGTTCAACTCTGATGCAAATATATGACACCCCTAATAAATAATAAATACTAATATTATAAAATTTTATCAAGACAAAACTATATATTAAAAAATATATTTTCAGTATGAATTCGCTGGTATAGATATGTATTGTTTGGGATTATACATCTCCGTGAAAGTTTTGATATACTTTGTTTCCAAACTTTGTATTGTAAGCTTACCTTAAGATGAAAAGATTTTTCCTTTGCGATAACGCGACTTCATTAAAGTTAGGTAATATCCCATTAAACCGTTGTTATAGTTTGTTCATTATATTGCAAATGTTTCTATAAACTTTAAATTATCTTATATCTGTATTCTAATTCAAATGGTTTAAAATACTAATATCAATAAAATAAGTAAAGCTCAACAAATACTATAAAATATTATATTGTACCTATATCGTATCATTATATTTTTACGTGTTGATTACAGATATTTTATTTTCGGTGATAATACACAAGTAATAGTTTCAACATTGTGTTCGAATTAATTTTCAATAAATAATCTTTAATTCGTAAGAAATAACGAACAACATAAGCATTAATAAAATAATGTCTATTGAGAAAAGAAACAAATGCTTGGATATCTTTTTTCTTTTTAATACGAGGTATGGATGAGGTCGTTGATACATAGAATGATTTTACTTTGAAGACTAATATTAAAAGTATTTTAAAAATACGATGTAATAAAACTGGTTTTTATAGTAAAATTGATCTCATAACGTTTTATGATAAGAATATTGTCATTTTACGCAAGATTTTAATGCCGAAAATTCTAACAATAAAAGTCCAATCTCAACTTTTATAGGTATATTATAATTGTTATTGCTTACAAAAGTTTTCTTTGAAACTGAAATGAGAATACTAGTCTTGATTTATCTGTATTCATTCCTTACATTTTTTACGTTAATCTTCAAAAATTCTTAAATACCAAAGTTTTATTTCGTGTGACGTTTACAAACTAGGTTCTAAAACTTAGTTACGCGTTCAAATATGTACTTTCATTTCAACGTCTATAATCCTTAAAAATTAACAAAGTTCTTTGTCTCCAACTACTTTATGTCCTTTGCTATTTCAGAGAAGAGAAAACAATTTGTTAAAACAAATTGGGCATTGAAATATCAACTTATCAACGCTTATGTTATTTATGTACCACTTAAGAACTTTCCACACGAACGACATTTTAAACTCCAGTTTGGAAAAATGATATTTTCTGACTACGACTTTAACTAACATTAGATAATTTATTCGTAGAAAAAGACGAGGAGAAATTTCTGCAGGATAAAAGCTTATATATAGATAAATGTTTGGGAATGGTATAAACAAGCAATTTCTAACTTGAAATATTTTCTGATAAAGTTATGTAATTAAAATTCAATTGAATTTCATAATTTGAACACTATTGAATATTTTTTTTGTTATAATAGCTAAAATTCTAGTAATTAATCTGAATCGTCATCTGGTATAAAAAAAAAACAAGGAAACGATTGAAAACATGAATAGGAAGTGGGAAAGAAAAAAGAAGACCTTCCTCATACATGCCACAGATTATGCAATATGTATCTCAAATAAACCGCGGCGTTTCCGCTGCATCTATATGACGATGCTTTCCACGAAAGCTCATGTGTACTCGGTTTGATAAATGGTGTCTCTCTCACGCAACTTATATTGGAAAACTTGTTACAAAGCGTTGTTACTGAACTTCTCTAATTGAGGTTTTGCACATGAGAACAAATTTGAAAGTACATGAAAATGAAATTGAAACTAACGATGATGTATTGCTCGTTTACTTAGCGAATGTTTATGTTTTGAAGGAGTTATATTATGTTCAAGAGAGCAGTTAGGGGATCAACGAATGTGATGATTTATGAGTTATATATAGCTCTGCTTTACTTGCTATGTTTAATTAATATAAACATTTATGCTGAAACTTAATTTATAATGTTTGGATTGTGTATGTAAGCGCTTCTATATAATACTAGCGGTCAGCCCCGGCTTCGCCCGTGGTACATAATATTTACGTTTTCTCTACATAAGAACCATCCTCGTACTTCAAGGAATATAATAAAAAAAGAATTATCGAAATCGGTTCAGCCGTTCTCGAGTTATGCGCTTACCAACACATTTTGCGATTCATTTTTATATATAAGATAACCGTCTATCGTCTATATATAAATTTTACTTGAGAACATGATAAATGATCATAAGAGGAGGCTTGTATTTTTGATATATTAGTTTTCCGCCCAGTTTCGCTTACGTGCACTTCATGTTAACGCGTAGTTTATCCTGTACCTACTTCACGAAGATCAAGCTATCGTTCCATTATGTAAAGTAGAACAGTTTATAATAATAACGGTACAGTTTTTGAATTTTTATGATTATATTCCTACCATATTCTAAGTCATAGGTTATAAACAACGTAATAAAAAAAGTTTGATCCTAATTGAAAATAAAGAATAATGCAATTAAATATTTTTGTTCTTTCTTTCTATATCCAACAAAATTATTATTCTTGGTACAATTCACACGAAGAAGTCTTCTATATAAATTTTTGTTAAAATTTACTTAAAATACCTATATTATATTATTTATATAGGTACTTGCTTTTGTAATCATACAACGTGACACAAATAAAAAATTCGTATCCAGCAACAGTACTATTATTTCCCAAATGTAATTATGAATGTATGCTGCTTAAATATGTTAAGCTGTATATAAAATTTATGTTTACTCGTGAGTGGAAAGTCATGTATACTGAGAAGCTCATTATAATATTCAAGGTTCGTATATGAAGACTTAACCTAAATATTTTGTATTTTATATATCACAGCTTTACACGCGCGTCTTCGCCCGCGTAGTCAAAGAAAAATCGTATAGTGCGGAAACGGGAACGGTCCCGTGGGATTTCCGGGATAAAATCTCTATGTGCTTTCAAAGGTCTCAAGCTACATCTTATAATTTCATCCAAATCGGTTCAGTGGTTGAGTCGTGAAGAAGAGATAGACAGACAGACGAACAGAGCTAATTTCGCATTTATAATATCATAGGTATATAGATTTAATTAAATGTTATTGTAATGTATCCAAGAAAAAACACTTTTCAATCATATACATAATATTCATTTAAGGTACAGTCTAATGCCGTAGGCTAGATGCTATTTGTAAAGGCCTAAGGCGTAGACTAACCTCAATCTGTTGCAGTACAGACGTCAAACTGTAACATTTTATATGTATGTCAAGATGGCCACAACTATTTCGCTAAAGGGTTGCCAGTTTTCTAAACATCTACTTAAATGTGACTAATTAGCCCTTCGCTGTGGGTATAAAAATTCTGTTTTAGTTAGGAATAATGTAGCTTCCTAGAAAAGTAAGATGCTATTATCGACTGACCGGTTGGCTTGGTTGGTAGTGGCGCTGCCTTCCAAGCCGAAGGTCGTCGGTTCGATTCCCACCCGGGGCAAATACTTGTGTGATGAACATAGATGTTTGCTCTGTGTCTGGGTGTTAATTATCTATATTCATTAAAAATTATATATGTATGTTTAGCAGCCATCTGGTTTCCATAACACAAGCGAAGGCGTATGGGATCAGAGCGTGCCGTGTGTGAAAATTGTCCTGAAATATTTATTTTATTAAATCTGTCCTTTATAATAATATGAAAACACAAATCATTTCTTTTCACAGATCTGAATAGGGATTGAAAATGCGTCTTTTCCCCCGAAAATAAGTTTCCATCCTGTTTTGTTCAAAGTCATCGTCTGTTATAAGCTGATTTCGGGAATCCTTTACATAAATTGATAAAAATAATTTCAAGAGAATATTATAATATGTTTAATATTAATAATTTTAATTTTATTATTTTAATTTTATATTGTTTAATATTACAATATGTTTCAGTTGCGGAAATTATTTTTTGATCAAATAATAATATAACAGAAGAAGCTCTACATATAAAAATTAAAATACATGTAAAATAGGTACTCACTCATCTTGATAATATTATCTTGATTACCTACGTTCAGATTAAATCAAAGTAAGTATTCGACAAAACATAATTATACCACAAAATTGTATAACCAATGATAATATAATCACGCTAATTTGAATAAACAGAGTTCAAATAATGCGCAAGTTATAAATTTTGTTAAGAGCTCATTGGAGCGAAGAATTAAAGTGTCACAATGATTGATGTGTTTAGAAAGTAATTGTCAATGTAATGCAATGAGCCGTTAAGTATCTTCATTTGTCTTCGGCTCTCATGATTTAATTTAATTGATGCGGTTGAGAGGACATTACGAAGGCGTAGGCTGGAGATTTGTCTACAAAAATCTAAATAAACAGTCGCAAAAGTTAATATAGTCTATATATGAAATACGAGTAAAATTATGTAGATATTGTAAATATGTTTAATTGATGATGATTTATTTAATCATCTTAAAAAGTACAATGAAGTAAAAATAAATAAAACATTCATGTATGTATGAAATTGTTAAATATACATATTTTAATCTTTTTAAAAAAAACAACTATAAAGTTTTCTTAAGTTTTTTTTTACGAATACGAATTCAAAATCTCCACAGTTTTGATGAACGTTAATTAAAAATAAAACCTAACAACAAGCTTACACCATGATAATTTATTAATTTTCATTGTTATTTTCCAACTCCAATGGAATTGCAATTAAATTAGATGAGTGTGAAGTGATCAATCATTAATCAACGAGGAATGTTCTTCACGTTCATTAAAAGTGTAAATTAATGTGTACAATGGTTTCAAAATAAACAGTTACAAACGTAAATCAAGAACGATTCTCTTTGACGTTTAATTAAAAATTTATTTTTACAGAGAACCTTTTTGGCGCACTTCTGAGTATTTACAATGTGGTTGAATATAGTTTGTATTTTTGTTTTAGTACAGCAATATTTTGGTCAGGAAGCAAAGACATCGCCTAAAACTATTTATGCTGGTAAGACAAACTTAAAACATTAATTATTTTACGTAAAGGTTAGTATGTACTTGTATTCCAAGACCTATATTTCGTTTAAAACTGAGCCATTTTTTTACACGCTTTTATTAATGTAACATCGTATATATCTGACCTACAGTCATTCATTAAACACGTAAACTTTAAAAATAACTCGATCTTTATTCTGCCAATTCTTTCATTCCTCAAACAGTTTTTTTATTTTTTGAAATATACTTCTGACCTTATCCTTAATAATGAAGATTTGTTAGTCGTCCGTTTGTAACCTGAAAAAATTGAACTTCTTTTTACGTCCTGTTTTTCCAATTTCTACCAGAGACAACGACAGAAAAAGAAATAGACCACATGGATATCGCTGAAGAGGAACAAGAAGCAGCATTGAATCTGGACTACGGCATCTACACGACTGTCAAGTTCCGATACATAAACAGTCAGTATGATAACTTGCAGAAAATTGAGAAGTGCCAAGACGATTATATTAAGTGCTTGACTACACAGTGAGTTTTTTTTGGTTTAAGTTAATTCCTGCTCGCAGAACACTACATTCGATAGCATCCTGTAATTCAAACTAATATTGTAAAGCTGAAGAGTTTCTTTGTTTGTTTGAACTTTCTAATCTCGAGAACTACTGGTCCGATTTGAAAAATTATTTCGGTGTCAGATAGCCCATTTATCGAGGAAGGATTTATATAGGTTATATATCATCACGCTACCAAAAGGAGCGGAGCAATGCGGGTGAAACCGCGGGGCACAGCTAGTATTAAGATAAGTAATTAAGATAAGGTATGGGTTATAGATAGACTTAAACATGTGAACATTCCATAAAAAAACATAAACAGTTATAATAATTGATATAAAGATGAATAAGTATGGCCGTTCTTTGAACCACGATAATACATGTTTAGTACCTATAGTATCTATTAAATTATCTGTGGTATCATCGTGGTCACAATTGAACTAATTGTTCTAGAAAAGGGTACCACAAATAATCGCAGTTTTTTACGGACTATTGCTTCGAACCCTGTAGAAGATGTATGTTCCCGTAGTAGCCTGTTTATCTTATTAAGATTAAAATAAATGAATAGTTTTTAATCTATTTGAATTTTACTATGCATTTTATCGATTACAGAGGGGTAGCAATACCAGTGTGTGCCTACAATTGGATGGAAGACTATCCGCGCTCTGACGGGTTCTTTTTGGCAGATAGCTACTGTGATATATATTTTGATAACTGTAGGAGACAAATCAGTAAGTTTGTCCTTCAGTACCTATAGTTATACTAAAACTAAAAAAGTGAAATTCGTTGAGGTTAAGAAATTATCTTATTTATTGTTTTATTAAGTATTCAAACAATTCAAAAGGGAAATATAAACAATCTTATACTGATTTTTTGCGAAATGTTCAACAATCACACTTATCAGCTATTTTGGTAAAATAATATAGTCTACATCTACACTAATAATAATATTATAAAGAGGAAAACTTTGTTTGTTTGTTTGTTTGTTTGATTGTAATGAATAGGCTCATAAACTACTGGACCGATTTTAAAAATTCTTTCACCATTCGAAAGCTACATTATCCACGAGTAACATAGGCTAGGTTTTATCCCGGAAATCCCACGGGAACGGGAACTATGCGGGTTTTTCTTTGAAAACTCGGGCGAAGCCGCAGGCGGAAAGCTAGTTAGTAATAAACTCATTGCTTTCTAATTTCGTGTACAATTCTGTCATGTGCATTTATACCAAAAGATTTACTTAATTCAAACAATATTTTTTTTACAGGGTTTTGGCGTATCATCGACTATGGGACATGTAAATACCTCATGCAAGATGATAGGAAGTTAACAATGCCGCACACATTACGGAAATTCTACAAGATGTCTACCACGTTTTTATCAAAGATTGCTAATTTGGTTTGGGGAAATAAAGATTCGTCAAATAATGAGCAATAAAGAGATTATGCTTTATTTAAAAATGCGTATAAATCGTCAACTTGGTTTTAATTATTATGTAAGTGACTGGAAATTCAAAGGATCGAATCTTGCATCATGAATTTAATATTTTAATCTTATTTTTTTTTAAGTTTTTACAGTTTTGAAATTATATTGACAAGGTACTCATGTTTTTTTCTTTGTTTAATTATAGATTATTTAAAGTTAATGTATGTGATCTTTGTCTACTTCTTAAAAGCACCATTAAGAATTATAAATAATATTAAAATATTTTACCATTTTTAAGTTTTATTATGACGAATGAAAAATATATGTCCTGGAAAATGAATGAAAATGAAGGAATTAATAATAATTCCGTCCCGATCTCTCCATAAAAGTGGCAATTTTTCAACTGTATAACAAGTTGATAGACGTTAGAAAAATGTATGGAATCCGTCAACCGTACGCGTGCTGGCTTCAAATTTCCGTTCACAAATGGTCTAATCGACCAGTTATACGTTTCACGCTGTGTTCGTTCTGAATGCTAACTACGGAGTTTCTAGCTGTATTAATTGGACTTGAAATAAAGGAAATATGCATGAATTATCGAATGAAGTGTTCGGTTTGCCGGTTGTAATATAGAACTCGATTTAGGCCGATTTAATGGAGGTTTGACTAAGTATTTACATGCGTAACATTTGTTACGTTGGTTTATATTGAGATGATTTATTAAAATGTAAAGGATATACAGGTAAATTAGCTTGGAGAAATTTTTGCATATGTAGTGGTGTGTATATTACTCAGATCTTAGAGCGCGTTTCCACTATATCGTTCTGGCCTATACAAAAATGTTTCGATATCCTAACATTACTATTTAATTTTATACTTATTCCTAGCAACACTTTTGTTTTCAATAAAAACAAGTTTTTATTTGAAAGAAAATGGTTTTGACTTTATAAAAAAAATATATCATTCAATTTTACGTCCTTGAGCAAACGACAAGGCGACTACCGTGAAACAATAAAATATCGTGTCCATAATAATTTGTTTCATAATTAATATTTGACCATAATAATTACGAAACAAAACAAATAAATAAATCGTCACTTGATAGTGGAAAGTGGAAACACGCACAAAACCAGAATAAACCAGTTTACGCTGTCCGCAGGTGCCACGTGCAGTCGTTTGGTACCGTTAGAACATAAAGCACATTTCATTCAAAAATTATAATTATTATGTACGTAGTTTAATTGATAAATTTTGTATTTGTTGATTGTTGTTATTATTTGTTATTATTGTTATAATATTTGTTGAAGTGAATTACATGTCCCATGTCAAATGAAAACTCAGATGTACTTAAAAACTACATTTAATAGCTAAAATGAGACTTTTACACCCACGTCTGCACGATGCAGACCGGAGTTAAAGAATGAATTTATACAGTTTAATAATTATAAAGACGTAAGCTTGGATGTTAACTAAGGGAAATCGCATCCACATTCTATTCCCGTGCGAACGGCGTATTCAGCAGTTTTGTATGAAGGCAGGGCCATAACTAGTGTTTAATTTGTGTGTAAGTGTTGTAACTTTATATTGTTAATTCAATATGGCTCCAGTGTTAAAACATGGTCGAGGCAAGCCTTTGACTTCTCAAACTAAAGAATTAAACTTTAAATGTCGTTTCTTTTTCAGGTTAGTAAATTTTTCATTTTAGTAACATTGTTAATGTAAAAGTTATATGTATGTTAAATGTGCAAATATTAAAATAAAGTCTCATCTTTTTCAGAGGAGAAACACATATAGTTTAATTTAAAATCCCTTATATATACAGGGTTACTTGTAAAACACCGGCAACCTCGCAGGACAAGATAGCTAACATCATAAGTAATAATTACATTTCGACTTTTGATAATTTGTTAGATTTTATTTTCATACAAAAATAAATATTCATTTAATTTTCCGTCTGAATATTATAAACTCTACGCCTCCCAAAAATTACGTAAACAAAAAGCGAACGAGAGGGGGAAGGGGGCGTCGCGTCGTCCATCCGATAATTAATAGAACATAGACTTACAAATGTAAGGAGAGTACAATAAAAGTTTAAAAAATCATTTAAAAATAATTTATTGCGTTATGCCAAAAGTCGTAGAACAAATGTTGTTACTTATGATGCTAGCTATCTTGTCCTGCGAGGTTGCTGGTGTTTTACAAGTAACCCTGTATAAAATAAAAACTAAAAATAAAATGTTGTTTTATTTTATTTGCTGACCATACACTACTACAAACGCAAAAATTTCTCCAAGCTAATTTACCTGTAAAATTGTCTTTATTTCTAACTAGCTGCGCTTCGCGGTTCCACCCGCGTGGCTCCGCTCCTGTTGGTCTTAGCGTAATGATATATAGCCATCCTCGATGAATGGGCTATCTAAAACCGAAAAAAATTTTCAAATCGGACCAGTTGTTCCTGAGATTAGCGCGTTCAAACAAACAAAATCTTCGGCTTTATAATATTAGTACCTATAGATAAGTAAACTCTATAATAATTATTTCGACATTATAACTATTACTATTTAATTTATATTACACTAGATTTCCGCCCGCGGCTTCGCTACAGCAAGGATAACCCGCATAGTTCCCGTTCCCGTGGGATTTCCGGGATAAAATTATCCTATGTGTTAATCCAAGTTACCCTCTATATGTGTGCTAAATTTCATTGTAATCGGTTCAGTAGTTTTGACGTGAAAGAGTAACAAACATCCATACATCCATACATCCTTACAAACTTTCGCCTTTATAATATATATTACAATATTACATATTACATGATGTATAAATGAATATCAAAATATGTATGTAACTAATAAATTAATGTAGTACCTAATTTTGCAGACTGATTATTTACTAAATACCTACCCATATAGAGAGAATTTCGCCTTGAGAATTTTCAACATAACATCTTAGTATAAGACGATGACGATAATTATTAATTTACATCGGATCTTAAAATATTGTTGCCTCATTAAATTTAATTGAAGTATAATAACCGCGATATTCGCTTCTTTGTATTGGTTTCTTGTAATAAGAATATTTGTATAGGCTTATATTAATTTATAATTAAATTTCAGTGATTAATTCAATCGGGGCCGATTTGTAAAATGATTTCAGTGTTAGACACACTTTTTATCGAGGAAAGCTAGACTATATAGTATATATTACCACGCTAAGACCAATGGGAGTGCCGAGTGGAGCAATACGGATAAAACCGCGGGATACAGCTAGCTGACAGCTGAGAACAGAAGAAGAACTGAGAACAGAAGTAGCTAGCAAATTTACCACTGTACAGCCTAAAGCTAATACATATATAGCTTATTTTAATATGAATTTGCTTCTTCTATAATTTTCATAACACTTTTAGCCAAATCTGCAGCTACTATTTCTAAGGATTAAATTGAATTTAACAAGATATTTTTCACAAGTCTCATTAAAATGTAAAGTTTATACCTATAGTTTATAAAGCATGCATAATATATGGACAACTTCAATGTGCTGAGTTCGATAACTTAAATTAAAATAAAGTTTTATGTTTAACATGCACGGATGGATACGAGCGGCTTGCAAAGGAGCTTAAATAAAATCAAATTATCCTATAATTATAATCTATACTAATATTACAAAGCTGAAGACTTTGTTTGTTTGTTTGATTGTTTGTTTGTTTGTTTGAACGCGCTAATCTCGGGAACTACTGGTCCGATTTGAAAAATTCTTTCGGTGTTAGATAGCCCATTTATCGAGGAAGGCTATAGGCTATATATCATCACGCTAAGACCAACAGGAGCGGAGCAATGCGGGTGAAATCGCGGGGAACAGCTAGTCGTGTATATGGTTGAATGAATTTATTTATTGTTCACGATGTTTATCTTTAACTACTGAATAATCGTGGTGTAAATAAAGCACACATAAATTGAAGAAATAATTTAATTTTTGGACGTCTGGTTTCGAACCCTGAATTAAAGTATAAGTTAACAACAGAGCCACCACGTATATAATAAGTGTTATTTCTTTATTTTAAAGTTAAAAATAACAATTCAGTATTATATCTAACAAAATGGCCTCCAGTACTCTTTAAGTTTAAAGTTCCCTGTTTAAGTTTTAACTTAGCTCGATTTGGATAAGAACACTGAAGTTAAGACATTTCAGTCGACTGCTTAGACAACTTAGAATAGTATTGTGGAATTGAAGTCTGAAGATTATAAGTTATTTTTCTATAGAAAGCCAACATAATTGTAGAGTTATTTATAACTATATTGTTAATACCTACTAATAAATATAAACAAACAGGTACTTAAACTTAAAATTTTAAAGTAAGTTTCTTCTTCTGTTCGATTTTACGCCAATATACCTACACTTGATTTCAAAGAAATACTCGCATAGTTCCCATTCCTGTAGGATTTCCGGGATAAAAAAACAGCCTATGTCTTATTCTGGGTCTTTAGATACCTACATACAAAATTTAATTATAATCGGTTCAGTAGTATTTGCGTGAAAGAGTAACAAACATCTATCCATCTATACTTACAAACTGTCGTGTTTATAATATTAAGGCCGTGTACGCGGTCCGTGCGCTGTTTGGCTCAAATATGTGATTTTTAAAACCAGATTGTCCATCAACCACTTATTTTACAAACATATGAATTACTAATAATTTTAGGAAATTTTATTGTCTATGTAGTTAGTTAAGAGTTTTTTTCAATTAATACAGTATTTGTGAATACCATCAAGATAACTGAGCCGATGATTACTTGATTTCACTTTTAGTGTCAATTTCGAAGCTAAAAATATCTGAAATTGCTGACAGATCTAACACACAATTATTTTTAACTAACTGCAAATATCCTTATTAAAATAGTTAGTTAAAAGATTTTTTTATTTTGGACTCCTAACTTACGAAATTTAAATCCGAACAATTTGAATTTTTTTTAGAAATTATAGTCGACAAAATGATTATTTTCACCAAGATATTTGACTTTATTGAATATAATTTATACATATTGCAATAAAAGAATGTCTTACTTATAAGATAAAATTTAAAAAATCAACTAAGGTACCTCTATTATTTTTCTACGATTTTTTTTAAAGTACTATAAAACACTGCGCGCGACCCGATTAAAATCAGTCGGCAGCGAGCCTTTCCAGAGAGAGGACATGTTGCTCGGCGCTCTCCTGTGGACCTATGCTGTTCATAGTAAAAGGATAGCGCAAGCCGCGATCTATCGTAATAGATCGCGGAGATTTTGACTTGCGTTAAATTGAATATGCGCTCTTAATAGGATTTAGAAGATAGAGGATTTTTAACGGATTTTAAACGCGATTTATTCATTATATGATTTAACCCAAACTTTCTTTACAGCGAGCGTGGTCACGGGAAGTTAGTTTCTACTTAAAATTCCACAATATTCTACAAAGGATTTGCCAAAACTTTGCCATGTGGAATATACAGCAGACTGCAGATGCATTCCACGTGTTCACTCATCGATTTTCTTTACTGGCAAGAGTGCTCTTTGTACTCTTGTTTTTACTATTTATCGCTGGCAACACTAGGAGCTATATAAAAAAAAAAACTACTGTATAAACTATAAAGGTTTATAATTATATAAAGGTATGTAATGTATAGTAAAAAGAGAGTCATGATAGTTATTCAAATTTTTGCGTCTTGAGTTACAAACTCAAGAAAGTCTACTGGTATTCAAACTCAAACATTTATTTATTCAATTAGACTTCTTCTAGAAGCACTTTTGAATCGTCATTTCATATTTTTTTTACATTTACCACTTATTCGGAAAGCAGTATCTATGGAGAAGAACCGACAAGGAACTCCATAGTTGCTCTTTTACAATCATGTCCTTACACAATTTAATTTTATTAATATATTATTGAATTTGTCTCTGTATGGATTAGGATAACCACTTTTAAAATTTTGAAAACTACCAATGACAACGCCTATCCGAGAACAGGAGCAAGCAAATGTAATATTATTACAATATCGAAGAAACCTTAACGATTGTTAAGGTTTCTTCGATGTTGAAGATGTCTTCGTGTTGTTATATTCAAATAAAGACAATACAAAAACAAAGCTTTCCAGTAGAAATACGATTGCATTGCACTTAATGCAGTTACCTTCAGTGCCACAACCATTTTATTTGCAGTATTGTCTACTGTTCAATTAAGCGGAGTGTCGAAGTATAATTGGTTAGATCTGGAGATTTTTGTTTATTTTTACACTTAAATAAACGCGATCCATTGAGCAATAGATAAAATGGTTATGTTTAAAGCTTTATTTATCTTTGTCTTTTTGCTATAAGTACGTAATTACAAAAAGCACGAACAAGGGTTATGAGCTATAAAAAAAAAACAATATTAATATTATAGTTTCCTTATTTATCCTACTTTATTTTTTTGATTAAGCATAAAATATTATTTCACCATATCTTAATATATGTATATAAATCTCGTGTCACAATGTTTGTCCTCAATGGACTCCTAAACCACTTAACCGATTATAATAAAATTCGCACACCATGTGCAGTTCGATCCAACTTGAGAGATAGGATAAGTTTTATCCCGGAAATCCCACGGGAAAGGGAACTATGCGGGGTTTTCTCTGAAAACGCGGGCGAAGCCGCGGGCGGAAAGCTAGTATTTACTATATATTCCACTACTTATAAGAGTCATCACTTGTGTCTAGTGTACAGTATCTAGTGTCACAGAGTACTTTGTATATTATATTCTAGTGTCACAAAAATAATATTGATGTTGATGTCAATTGTGATGTCAATAAAAATGTTCGAATAAAGCATAAAGAGTATTTATAACATATAATATATATAATAAGCAAACAGCGTATTTTTTACTTAAAAGTTCACCTCTGTGCGGGCACCGTTTGTTTTCCACTTAGCTTGGTGAGATTTCTTCCCAGATTTCGGAAACTTTTCCAATATATGCCTTGGTTATCATAGTTATGTATATGCAAAAAGTTTATAATTTTCAATTTGTTTTCTCTCAGAATTTTGTTTGTTATTGTTTGTATTTTTTGATGTCTTACTGACACATATTATATTCAAATTAAGGACTGTGTTTTAATTTGAATTAAGTAATTCAATCATTTCTCGTACTTGATTGGGTAAAAATTTGTGTCTTAATTAATTCTTAATGTGCCTTAACAACAAATGAATAGGCGGTTCAAATTGTACATGCTATGCCCTATAAACCTTATATTTCTCGGTTAAATACAACAATTACTCACGCTTATATGAATAAAAAAATCATTCCAACTACATAATTAAAAGCCGAGTGATGTAGTGCAAGTTATTTTTCACGGTTCATGAATAATAATGGAGCTTGTAAAGAGAGCTCTGTTGAATACCGACCTAACTACATAAAGTAAATTATAGCCCCATGTATTAGAACTTCCTTTAACAAGGCTAATAATGCAATGTACGTAAAATTCGTATATTAATGCTTTTAGAAGTGAAAGGAGAACGTGCTTTGAATTATGGAGGGATAAAATTATTACGGCTTTGAGTTATACAGTTGGCATAAATGTGCCTTCGCAAGAGAGGTTACTCGAATTTTCTATATCATCTAGTGATTTTTTTATTCGGTTCTGAATTGTAAATTTTGAAAAATATACGGGTCCAATTAAATCAAGTATGCATACATTTTACCCGTCTAAGAGGCTCGGGTGGATTTTTAATCGACGTTTCCAAAAGGACGGAGATTTTTTATTCGTTGTGTATTTTTTGCGATCATCAGGGTTTTATAGAGAACACTAGATTTCCGCCCGCGTTTTTAAAGGAAAACCCGCATAGTTCCCGTTCCTGTGGGATTTCCGGGATAAAACCTATCCTATGTGTTAATCCAAGTTACAAGTTAGTGTTAAGTGCTAAATTTCATTGTAATCGGTTCAGTAGTTTTTACGTGAAAGAGTAACAAACATCCATACATCCATACATCCATACATCCATACAAACTTTCGCCTTTATAATAGTATTAAGATATATTTATCCCATTCTTCTATTTTAAATTTTTTGAAATACAATAATTAATTCTACTATAAGTTTGTGCGAATAGATGTTTGTAATTCTTTCACGGAAAACAGTCTATATGTAATTTGTTACAAAGATAGCTTATAGCTGTTCTGATTACTTAATTTCATTGAAAAATTAAAGCTATTTCATAAAAAGAAATAGAATCTAAAATTCATCTAATAAATTATTGTCTAAACCCATGATTGTATTAACATCACCGGAGATAAAATTTTAAGCGACAAGAATTTCCAATTCGAATAAAACTCATTACCATTGTTATTTAAGATCTGACCAAAGGTCGAATGAAAAACGACTCGATCTACATTTCCCTTATCAAAAGGGTCTGTAAGCCGCGGGGAATTGGGACCGTCCCAATTAGAGGCCTGCTAATTGCCTCCATATCTGTTCCGAGCTTTTAATAGTGTGGACAAGGTCGGGTAATTTTAATGAAATGTTTCTCTGCTTTTGAAGTTGCATAATAACTTGGTTTCGTCTTAATTGCAATTTTGACGATGTTGGCATATTTTTGCTTAATGATGATAATCTGTCTTTTAAATAAAGAATAAGTGGACGGACATCAATTTCAATAAAATTAAAATTTATTGTGTGTAGGTACGTATGTGCATGCGTGCGCCTGTGTGTGCATGTGTGTACACGCGTTTCGTGTACGAATATATTTGTGCGTTATTTACACCAGTTTTATTTTTTAAACTTTAAGAATAATGTCTTGAAATACCAATAAATAAATAAATAAATAAATAAATATTATAGGACATTATTACACAAATAAAATGTCTGTATCCTGATGGAAACAGCTTGACATTAATCCCAGTAATCAGTAGAATGTGTGAGATAGGGAGCCGTCTCGTTGAAGATTTTTCAATCGCAATCTTCGTCGCTTTGCCGATAATTACGTGTGACACTGAGCCGATTGTGAAATGGCGAAATGTTTCTAGAAAGTTCGAATTCTTTGCTAACATTGAGTATACGAGGCTTAGAGACGTGAATGTTGAAATAAATTAAAGAGAGAAATCAATCAATCTACATCTTGTGATTGGGAATATTTTGTGTTGTTTGAATTACTTACATAGGTATGTTAAATTTGTCTCGAAGGGTACAAAATAATTTATTTGTAAGCTTGACTACTACTACTTTCATAATTTTGTATGTATGTTCTAAGTAATGCTAATTGCTTACCTATAGTTTTTTCACACAAAACAACCGAAATAAAATAAAGACGGGTTGCACTCCGGAAGTGCCGGCAGAAGTGAAAACTTGATTATTAACGTTGAGCATGTTTGATATTTTGGAATGGTATCCGTCTTACGCTTTTTCGATCAGGTCACGTGTCCTGACGCGATGTTAAGATTTTATAACCATTACAGAAAAAGTGCTCAACGCCGCTAAAGAATTTTTCACTTCAAAAAACTAAAATTTGCTAGTAGACTGCCTGCAAGGAAACATAGGTAGGTACTCTAATTCACGTATCCACGAGCAAAGACATGGATCGTAGCTAGTAAATTTATTACATTTCTATCAAGTGTTACGCCATGACGGAACTACAATCTTGCAAGTCATAAAAATGATATGAAAGTGTAAAGCAATTTGCTTAAAAGTTGGTTCAAATCTTGAAATGCTTCCCGTAGCTCAGGAAATTTTATTCACAGCTATGAAATTATTCACACAGGAAACACTAAATAAATTGTGATTTAGACAAATTAATAACACTTACCTATATAATAATAACAAAAAGAGAAGAAGGAGAAGGTCTATTATATGCACAATTTTATATTAAGGAAAAAATATTACGTGAAAGCAATTAGTTACTAGGAAAAGTAAATTGAAAATATTTTTTTCCGAGTAAACTGCAAAATGTGTTAAACTGGTCTTTTCTTGCATTTATTCATGTTATTGATATTTTCAAGGAAATCTTAATAATAAATGTTATATTAAGTTTAATTACTTCAATATAGAAACAGTTTTGCAACAATCTACTTCTATCCTCATTAGAAGCTGGTGAAGTTTCAAAAGCAATGCAGTGCAAAAGTAATTTATTTTCATCATTAATTACTAACTACTTCTAGCATAATTGTACATTTTACAGGTACTTTTTAGTTTCGATAACATTATTATATTACAGTTAAATTTAATCAAAAGTATTTTTTAGCCTTGTTTTATAAGTATTGTTAATTACAGTTCTGTCTCTGTATGAGACAAAAAGTACTGTTATTTTGTAGATTTTAAAATTACAGATTATAAAATACCTGTATTTTTGTTATCTTTTATTTTAATATAAATTAAACATAACAAGTACAAATCAAAATAAAATATTAGCGATACTGGAGTTTAGATTTATGTAACTGCATAAGTTTCTGCATTCAACCGTACCACTGTATTAGGATTAATAGCTAAAAACTAGTTCAATTACACGAATGAAAACATATTAATCATTACAAATTTGAATTTATGTTGTTTTTAGTGCACTCTATGTGCTCTAAAAGCTTTAGTGCAGCAAATAAAACGTTTACGACGAAGCCTCCTTTGTTCTTACTTCTTACTATGTTTTTACATTGTTTCTACCCGTAAGGGTGGGTTTCCACCACTTATATGTAGGATGTGTAGCGAGGAATGTGTGTGTAAATAACCAATAGTATCGCTTCAAACAAATAAAGGAAATGTGTCGTGCAAGTATAGATATACATAGATATACAGCTATATACATGCTATATACATAGATATCTAGCTGTGCTGTGAAAATGTGTTTCCATTAAAGCGGTATGCTCAAAAATCTAGCACCTCTGAGCCGTTTTCACCAGAGCTGAGCGAGGCAAGTGAAGCGATACCATTGATTCTTTCGACATTATCATTCGATTGACATCCCTCGCTAAGTATCATCGCACATCTCTGGTGGAAATGCAGCCTAACTGCACACTAACTGTGTCGCTTTAGAATGTCACTTTTGTCGATTTTGAAGTATCTCAAAGGTTCTGCGATATTCATGTCAAAAAGTACTTGGACGAAAAATCATACGGGTATGGGTGAATTTTTCGATGCTTTGTGCTGTCCATAGTCGTGAATCTAGTAAGGGAGCTGATGACGAAATTGATTATTACATGTGTATTTGAATATTTTACTGTTAATCATGAATTCCAAACTTGTCCCCGTTTACATATTATTATTTTATGCATAGACTGAATCAGTGAAAATAAACTATGACATAAATTTATAAAATAGTCCGCAGAATAGCCAAATAACCACTATTTGATGTCTAGAAGATGTCTAAACTTTGAATAGTTTGACAGTCGTTTAAATTCGATTGAAGTTGTAATTCAATATGCCTTTTAGGCTTAATTAGTGATAGTTGATAACAAAATTCAAAAGTTTAAATAATTAGGAAGCTTAACAGATATTCTATGTTTATTATAACCAAATTATTAAGTTTTATAAAGCTTTTTTGTAATGTTTGTCTTATTTTCAAATAAATTAAAAGACTAATTATATAGTCTATTCTAATTTAGGCCTTGAAGTTTAATTAATTAATTATAATTAATAATTAATAGCTTTAATGTAGCCTAAAACTCTGTTGGAGTATCTTATATTTGTTACCAATTCTTTTAAATTTCCTACGATTGAGCTTTATTCAAATATATTTCACTATCGATTAAATTTTCAATGTTTTATACTTTATTTTCACAATTAAGATCTCTTTTAATTTTCTCCATGCTGATATCATGGAAAGATGATTGAGATGTGTGAGTGGGATTGTCTTAACGAACGTTTGTTTTCAAAATATCATCTTTAGCATCCACTGCACGGATGTCTGTTTTCATCTCAACTTTGTTAATATTTGTTTTGTAAATGAATGAAGATGAATTTCATTTTTGTTTTATTTTGTTAGGCATTTGCAACATTTTTTCTAGGAATAAAATTAAAATGCTTAAACATCACTAATACTTGAAAATTAATCCCTAATTAATGTGGAAATACATATTAGTGAGACCTTAACTATCGCCATCAATAACGATTTTCTCCAAAAATATATACGTCAACATTAATTTCGTATAAACTACATTAATAAATAAGTTCATAACGGCCTTAATGTTCCCGTTTGATTAATTGTATCAGCACGGTCTTGTAACGACGCAATTACCTCAGCTAATGTAACAGACGTCTATAAATTTGGTATAACTTAATATAACCTTAATATTGGTAGAAACTTTTTATTGCTACTACTTGATGTAAATTGGCTAAGATATGCTTTGTGGTTATCTTTAATCTTTGTTTCTATCGTTAACATATGAAGACAAGTTTAATATATTTTGTCAAATAAATGGGCTTGTGGATGACCGATGAGTAGAGGTACATGTCATATTATTGTAGTTACTCATGGATAATTTTCCTATGCATCTTGTGGACTTTTGGTATCAGTCCAGTAGTTTCTGAGATTAGCTTAATATTCAAATTTAAAAGTAGATATAGATTCAAAAGTGAAATGTAAATTCAAATATTTTTTTGAACATATCAAAAATAACAATTCCCGCAATTTTTACAATCGTCTCTCGTACTATAAAATAATCACCCAAGCGTATAATGGACAAACATTATTGCATAGATATTGAATGAGATAACATCTGACGTTATTAATGTATGGTGTTCGCTGGCCATTACGGGCATGACTATATAATATTATAATGCAAGGATTATTGAGTATTCTCGTATTGTATTGGATTGATGCAGTTGTAATTGCGAAACTAGCATATGCCACTTGCTTTGTTTTAGAGTTAAAATCTATAGTAATGTATATAAAGCTAAAGAGTTTGCTTGTGTGAACGCGCTTATCTCCTAAACTCCGTCCGTTTTGAAAAATAATTTCAGCGTTAGTTCGTGTATCGAGTAAAGATAATATATTACATTCTTACAATGGCACAGAGCAATGCGGGTAAAACCGCTAAGCAAAGCTAGTCTGATAGAAAAATACAGTTTTAGTTTTTGGATTTACGAATTAGTAGCGATCCGCCCCAAAATCAGACGTATGCATGTATTTTACACATACATCTTTTCACTTCTAAAATTAAAATAATCGCATCAAAATTAGTTGCGTTATAAACGCAAGCAAACATAAGAACAAATAGACTTTGTATTTTTACTATGTGATGATAATATGTGGTCTTAAAAAGAGAATCTCGTCAGATCCTCTTAATATACAATATACATAATTCTGAATAATCAAATAAGCCAAATTAATCTATTAATACGAAAGTTTCCTATAAGTGCGTACGTCGTGTATGTCACAATTAATGACAAAAGACGAAGGTTCATGTAAAGGTCACAGTTACCATTTATCACGTATGGTCCGGGAGCCAGCAGCAGATTTTATGACCAAGTTCCTCTCAAGCGGTAATTAGTAAAATGCATCAAAGTATAGTATTATGAAGCCTCGTGAACGTCAGCTGGAGCTCGGTTGGGGGGAAGAGCGGTTGTAGCCTCCCGTATCAGCTGACGGTTTTTCCACCAAGATACAGCCAGCTGACATATATATTTATCCACAGTTACATATAAGCTATCATCAGGTAAATTTTTGTTTGAGAGGAAATAACGGAAAATAAATTTTTCTTTAAATTTAACTTTCATGTTCGAGACACCAGCTGACGTATAATACACCATGTTGTAACCAGCTGACTATTTTTTTTCGTTGAGATATTGGGTTAGCTACAATTTGACAAATTTTTAGCTGAGAGGAAATGAATGAATGAATGTATTTTTTTTCCTATGTGCGTGGGAGGCTACAACCGCTCACCCCCCCCAACCGAGCGCCAGCTGACGTTCACGAGGCTTTATAATACTATACTCTCATGCGTCTGACGAATTATCTCTTGAGAGGAAATAATGAACCAAATTTGCACCTGGCTCCCTAACCAGTATGAAACTTATGTCTTGTGAAAAGTTCGCTTTGGTGATAAGATATTTTCCCGTATTTACTATGAGAATGGGATAAATTATGGTCTTGTAGGCTTTTTTAGATAACCAGTCTGTCGCACTTAAAACTATAACTTTTGTTCGTTTGATCAAATAAATGTTTGTGTTTATGCATTTCGTATGGCATGTAATCTATATACTAATATTATAAAGCTGAAGAGTTTTTTTGTTTGTTTGTTTGAACGCGCTAATCTCGGGCACTATACTGGTCCGATTTGAAAAATTCTTTCGGTGTTAGATAGCCCATTAATCGAGGAAGGCTATATTATATCATCTCGCTAAGACCAACAGGAGCGGAGCACTGCGGGTAAAACCGCGTAGCACAGCTAGTTAATAATATTTTTAAATTTATAAGCTATTTTCTGTTAAATTCAAGACATTTACATTCCCCACACACTTTTAGTCTCCCAATTGCTTTCAACCAAAAACGGAACTAGCCACACGTTATGAAAGCGCTTTTAATAAAGTTACTAAAACTATTGGGCCGTGTAACCGAGAGGTTAGAGGTTGGAAATCAGGTCGTCGCATATCCGGTTGGGAATGGGTAAATAAAGGCAGTTAGGGCACTTAGGGTGTACCGTAGTTATAACTAAATAATATTGAATTTGTCATTTTTTATTATATTTTTAAGTGTGTCGTTTTTAGCACTTTGTGTTGTTTTTATAAGCTTGACTTCTATGTTTGTATGTATAATTTCTTTAGACTCGATTGTGACCCACTTTAAAGGGTCAGATTTAATTCAAACATAGTATTATACTATGTTTGAATTAAATCTGACAAAAAAAAACTGATAATTTCTGCCCCCATTATCAAGATAATTATTTTAACTAGACGATATAAAAATTTCTTTAAATAATAAAATTGATTGAAAAATAACCTCTCAATAGAATAATTTTGCATTTTAGGTACTTGTAGTCAAATAATTTATTTATTTTGAAAATAATAACTCTGTAATAACTCTGTAAAAATAACTGTTAATATTATATGATTGTAAAATTTGTAATGGTACATAAAATTGTTAAATAAATAAATAAAATAAATAAACTCATCCATAACATTAATTACTTTTACATAAATGTAATAACCAAAGAGATAATTACATTATTGCCTAATAAATTAAGATGATGATTTAACATTTTAGTACTTTAATGAATTTACCCTTTTCTTACGTAATTAATTATAAACTTGAACGTTCAATGCCCTCTTTATTAATTAGTAAATACTAAATTTCCCCACAGAAACGATGAAAGCCATTCAGTTATTTATAATAATAAATCCTTAATCATTTTAATGCAAAATCAAAGTATTTGAAGCTTAGATCATTAAGTATTTGAAGTGAAGTCCCGTGTCCCCTAGTGGGGTAAGGGGCAGATGCGTTATGCATACATGATACATCTGTTTCACTGATCCATTTCCTTTAGGGACAAGTAGGTGATCAGCCTTATGTGTCCTGCCAGACAGAGACATTTTTTTTTCTTCGTCTCCACCGGGAATCGAATCGGACCCCTCGGTTCACGCGTCAACCACTGTATCAAGGAGACGGTAAGGTATTTGAACGTCTCTTATTTAATATTTCAAGTCAAAGCTGGCATTTAATACTAGGATTATATTTGCACTACGCAATTGTCCAGCTTTAATTAATTTTAGTATTTTTGCGTTAGAAAAGGAAATTATCTATGACTTAAAAAGTAAAAGTAAAAAAGTTAAAAGTATATGATTTGTCAAGTAGTAACTTGAAGAGCTTTCAGGTTTTATAACCTCTCTTAAGAGATGTCTACACAAGATTAATTAAGTGACCTACGTCAAATACGTCGTATGAAGTTGAATTTCAATTTTATAGGAAATTTAATCTTTTAATCCTATATTTTATAATCATACTAGCGGTCCGCCCCAGCTTCGCCCGTGGTACCTACATGTTTAAACCTATCCTATCTCTCAAGTTCGATCGAACTGCACATGGTGTGCGAATTTTATTATAATCGGTTTATTATAATCGGTTTAGGAGTCCATTGAGGACAAACATTGTGACACGAGATTTATATATATTTAGATAGATATTCGAGGATCTTTTATTTGGGTGGAAACATTATACTCACCTTTAAACGCAACAAATCATCTATCAAAATCTATTCCAAAGCCCGCATCTTTCCACCAATCCGTCGTGAACAATTTTTCAATTCTTTAAAAATTTATATAACTATTCACAAAGCATTTGAATGCAATAAAAACCAAAATATCAAATTCAATAAAATAATTAATAAGTAGATCCTACTTCTTACTAATTAGGTATACCCACAGTATTACCATTATTTCCTACAGTAAAGAATCGCCTTTGATGTCGCGCGATGCCGCCGCCAGCGTAGGTAATTACGCTGCCACACGAAAATACGCTAGGGTTGCAACAAATGGGAAATAAAACAATTGTGATTATTAATATTATGATGAAATCTTTATTCATATGTACATTCAAAATAATTGCGATTATTAAATCTGATGTAATTATTTGTTCATAAATATATAATTACAGATATTGCACTGCTAAATATTATTTACGTGGACACTTTATTTTTGGATGTTCTTAATTGTATATTATAACATTTAACTAAGTAATGCATTCGCAATGGGATGTACAATCTGATTAGAAAATAATGAGGACAACATATACATAGCTTTGATTTTAATTCAACAGATACAATTAATACAATCTTTCTGAAATATTGTTTCCTTCTGGGATTTCAATGTAGATTTACATCCGTAAACCGAACAGTTTGTGCGCGCCACAATAGAATATGTAAGTACCTATGTATAATAAAATTATTACACAAAAAATACGACTGCGTCATCCTTTCGCGCTAGGTAAAGCAAACTAAGCGTGTTTGCTTTACGCGGCCCGCGTCGCCCGACCCCCGCCAGTTCCCCTCCGTTTCTCTGCACAAGTACATTCGTCGCACTACTGTAGGAAATATGGTAATACTGTGGTATACCCTAGTACCCTACGAGGTATGTCATTCAACTACGCGGACGAAACCGTTGGTCGTAAGTAGAAAGCCAAAATTGTAACTCTTGTAACTCTCAAAGTCGTAATTAAAAAAATACTGTTTTATAAAGACGAGATTTTTAAAGAGGTATTCAATGATGTCGAATTGGATGAAATTATCCATTTCCCGACTTAATTAAGTAATTGATTCACCTTTACTCTGTGCTATCAAAGACTGAATATAATAATTGATTTTGTAAAGGTGGCGTAAGAATAATTATGTAATTAATTTAAAGTATTGCTTTGATTTCACGTATTTTTCTTGAGACAAACTAATTGGTTCATTCGATAGTGTTTTTCAAAAATTTTCAACTTATTTCATTACACAATTATTATTAAAAAGGATGTAATTTTCATCAAAACATTGAATACCACGAATATTGAAGTCGAATAGTTTTACAAGTTTTATACAAAATAAGATGTAAATAAAATTTTACAACAAGAAGTTAAGTCTAATCTTTTGTAGGGTAAAAAGAAACATTTTCTCGCGAAGATCTTCAGTGTCTAAACATTATTATTATTATTATTTGGGGAATTACGTTTAATATTAATGGTCTACAAAGTAATCCACTATAATCGCACTTAAATTGTTATCAAAAATAATAGTTTAAGTAATATTGTATGTGGAGGAACAAAAACATAGGACAACCATTTTCATAATATGCCCAATTATTAATCAAAATAGAGGGTTGTTTAGGAAGCCATAACTTCCGATGTCATACGAGGGCCGGTAATTTGATTCAGGCAATCGGATTAACCATTAGTTGGAGACTGTTTATGTTTTATCTTATTAATGCTGTTTTTAGGTTTGATTGGTTTGATGGAGGTAGACATCTGTTGTAAATTTGTATAAGGTAAATTCTGTTCTGTTGCCCTATATACATAATACATATATACATATATTTACCTATATTATATTATGTTTATCTCCTGACGGTATTGAGTTTTAAAGAAATAAAAGGCAATATTCCTAAGTATTACTTTTTATGTTAATACTGATTTGTGCTCACTGTATACTATATTAAATTGTCTTGTGTTGGTATAAATAAATTCGTACTCTACCTCAGTACGTATAATCGAAGTTTGCAATTTTAAAATATTTCAACCATACAGTAGTTGAAGATAGAGAATGTCGTATTATAGGAACACATTAATACCATAAATGATATATCTAGACTACAGGCCCATGTTGAAAAAGTTATGGGTAATTTGAACCACCAGGTGACCTATCTAGAACGATATAAGAGCATAAAATAATAAGATTCAGCACTATGCCGTCACTTGTAAGCTGTCCAACTGAGTGCAGATGAGAATTCGAAAGTACAGGTAGAGCATTTTTCCCCTTGTCACCATGATGTCTTATTATCTCAGCAAACGAAATTATACCACAACGATACTATAAATATCATTTAAATGAAATATTAATAATTCCTCTTTGTATAAATACATTTACTCATGTTTGTTTTAGCGTAATACGACTCACATTCAAGTGAGTTTATGCGGATTTCCGAGGTGCGAACCATGTTAATGTTGGATTAATTTTGGCTGAGTTTATACAAAGAGAAATGTGTTTGTGTTCTAGTTGTGAATAAAGAGTTAGTGTTTCATTTTATGCAAAACAATTTACGAATGGAAGAATTATTTATGGAATAGACATTAATAAAATTCTTAGGTTATAAGAGATAATATTTTTCAAGTGAAATTTCTTTAGACGTTTTGAGAGTAAAATTTCAAGGTCACGTCATTGCAATACCGACACGTCATGGCGTATGCCGACAATTTTGGTATCTTTGAATCTTCCCAAAGAAGTTTCACTTCAAACACGTCTGCTCGGCACCCACATTTTTTGTATATTTTACATATAATTAAATAAAAATTAGTGCGAATTTTAATTTTTAAGGTTAAATTTTACTTACAAAGTCGTCTTACGACCTTTGGGTTGCGATTCAAACTCTGGTCCAATTTATCATGCGTCAAAGCCAACACTCATATACACTGTAATGCATTTAAATGTTCACATTAACACATGGAGGCTTCATATCATTCGCTGCGTATTTGGGAATATTTTATACAACATCGCAAAAAGCTATGTAACTTTTGGATCTTGTTTGCAGTGGCTAGAGCATGGATGAATGTTATTTTTTGTAAGAATTGTCAGAAGTATCTTAAAAAGATGTAAATAGCAACACAACAACACATATACCTACGTCTTACAAATAAAAAAAAAATGTGTTAATAAATGAAATTAAAAACATACTTTTTCTAAAAATATTCGCACATTATCTGGTATAAATAATGTGATATAACTTTCAAAATATTAAAGCTTCTTTGATCTTAAAGCTGATTTGCATTTTACTTTCCTATATAGGTAGCTATAATGTTTAGTAGAAAATTACAGTAGTTTAAAGAAAATTACATCTTTATGTATAAAAAGTGTCTAAAAATCATAAGTTGTCACTGATATACAATAGGGAAATTAAAAGGAAAGCGCAAAAACTTTTAACTTTTTCGACAACTTTTAATAGAATAAAATTTTGCCATTATCATTCAATTATTGGAAAAACTTCTATTTTGGGAATCAATTTAAAATATTGACTATTCTTTCCTTCTGGTGCTCCATCTTTTCACATAAGCTTTTGTCCGATATTCGATATATCTAATATTTCTCCTAACATTATAACTAGGCATTTATTTTAATATAATTTAAAAATTAGGCAAGATCAATCTTTTTATGGAAATACTTTAGAAAATAGAAATATAGTTGCCCAAGTAAATAAATTATAGTATTTTCTTCTGGATCGAAATTGTTTATTAATATCGTAAAAATAATCTCATTTTTTACTCCCTAATATTCCTTTATGATAAAACCACGTGGATCATGGATCTGATTATTCGTTAACACGCTGCGATAAGCCAATTTGAAGCTTGCGTAAGATGATGGATACTTTCATAACATTATATTGGATGTTTTGGGTCAACCAAGATTTTTATTAAGCCAATCTACTAAAATTAGCTGCATTATATGAGTTTCTTATTTTACAGTGTTTAATCTGTACACAATTGAACTTTTTCCATAAAGGTTACATAAATAATTGATATAGCCTATTTTAGAAAACTCAATACCATTTCTGTTTGTATATGTATTTTAATTTTGTACATGAGTACATGTTTGGGCGAATCTCGATTAATTAGGACTGAAGGCTAGCAATGTTACACTCGTATTTTGGTAACGAATAATACGCACTACTATTACACCAATTTAATTACATTAGAACTGAAGGATAGCAATGTTACACTCGTATTTTGGTCACGATTAATACGTACTACTATTACACCAATTTAATTACAAGTATCTTCATTGAATCTATCAATTGGACAGTCGTTGAGAGATCGAATGATGTTCGATCTACCGAGCATTGCATGCGATTGGCTCACTTGGGATTTAGTGATATGAAATTGAGTAATGGCGGACGTTTATATGATACGAGTACATATTACTTCAAGTTCATTATTAGTATTTTAAAGAAATTAGTATCTCAGATATTATTTTCCTATGCGAAGTGAGATAACATTACAAACTTCATGCATTCCTTGATTTTTTGGTATGTGAATCGCCCTTTATACCTCATCGCGTTTAACTTAGATTTCAATGATAGGACAAAAGGTACAAAAACAAAACGGAATTATTAGCAGCAAATATTCCTTGGCTTTAGAAAAGTAAAAATAAAGGTTTAACCAAGTTTAGACCTTATTAAAGAAGCATCCTAAGAAATTTCCTTTATTCGAGAATCCTTCTTTCAAGGCATTCATTAGAATTTTTAAAGCTAAGTGGAAGGCTAAGGTCAGGTTAAGCTTTAGAATGGTTAACGATTATATATACAAATGTAATGAAGGAACAGATGCTGAGGCTCATTTTAATTATGCCAGAGTTTTGTTAGGAATTTTAAAAGGGTACTGGGTAGATACGACAGAACAAGGAAAAGGTACCTACTCTTAGAAATATCTTGTGGATGCCAAGTCAATGATGTTCCTTGATGATGAAAACATAAAGGAAAAATGACATATAATCAACCATAGTTTGATAGTTTTGTAACATACTCAAGACTAATAATTTAAACTGACATTACTTCTTTAAATAATGCCCTAAATTATTAGAAAAAGTATTAAACAGATTACGTATTCACACAAAAATTGGATATCACTTTCATCCTGTTTGTTCCAACTTCTGCTGCAAACTTACAACAAGCGTACAACAAAGACCTCTTGTTTGAACTTTCATTCCTTTACAAGAACTTGAACTAATAAGTCTTAGAGGTTTTCTTATAAGTATAAGTGCTGTAAAGTTTTAAGCGTAGCGACGATATACTATTATGTAGGTACGCATAAAAAATATATGCATTTGTTTTCAAAGTGAAACTTCTTGAGGCGCGTTGAGAGTAAAATTTCAAGGTCGCGTCATGGCAATACAGTCACGTCACGGAGTAAGGCGACGATTTTGGTATCTTTGAATCTTGCCAAAGTAGTTTTACTTCTGACACGTAGGTATGCTCGGCACACATGCATTTTTTTTATCTCGTCCGTTTTTGGTAAGCATATTGAATTCGCTCTAGAATATTATTAAAAAAGTTTAAACAATAGGAAATATTGCGTGATAATATCCCGCCTCACTAACTTTGCCTTTATATAAAAAAAATTATTAAATAGATCTAAAAGTTACAATTTCAAGTCCGGGAAGTCATTAAAATTATCTCTTACAATGTAGATAACAATAAAATCATATGTTGTAGTAAAATTCAAACTCGATTAAACTGAAAGTCCGATATCTGTGGACTCATAGAAGCTTGTTCGTGCGATTAAAGCACACATTTTTACATTCCATATCGGAATAAAAATCTTTTAACGTGACCAAGTACGTGTTATGTTCGGGAATGCCTGTACTTCTTGCCCGCTTTCAATATGTTATATAGTATAATGGTTACGGCTATATACCTAAAAGGCATAATATTAAAAAAAATATTTGCTCACCCCGGCTCAACCTAGGACGTAATTGTAAGTTTTAAAAATTGTACCAATTATCAAATTATTGGTGACAAACTGAAAAATATGTAAAAATAGGTTCAAGCGTCCTTGAGCTGTGAGTCGTAATATAGTGTAACTAAAAAGAGTTTTTTTACATATACCTGTGACATTCTGGGAATTAAAAAGACGTGTGGCACTCGGGGACTGCCGCGGTAAAGCTATTGCATGCTATGCCTTCAAGCCACACCTCCGCGCCCGTCGGAGTGGGGAGCGTGAGGTTTTTTCGTTACGGAATTTCTGGATTCGGTCCCCGCGCTCAAGGCCCGCGATGGAAGCTATGCAATAGCTTAAAAACCGTAAATTTATTTCTTTCGAAAAACAACCCAATACAATATACGACCATGGTATAATACAATACTAGAAAGATTGAGATTCACCGTAAATTGTACGTTGAACCTTATCCAACACAAATATGGGATTGATATCATATACCATAAAAAAGCATCCACAAAACATAACCTAACATACCACATACAGTGTAACCTTAGTTTGTCAAACTCCAATATCGGCAAAATAAGGAAAACTTGACATACCATTGAATATCAATAATCCCACCTCCATTGAAGGCAGGATGGGATATAACCCTCCGCATTGTGCTACGTTCATTACGACTGCTATTCGAGTATGGTATTTGGAGAATGTAATATGAACGACACCTTATATAATATAATAACTAGCTTACCGCCCGCGGCTTCGCCCGCTTTGACTTAAGGTGATGAATTAATTTTTCTAACATTTATGGCCCTTTTTAAACCTTCGTAATTTTTATATTATTAAAGTTGTCGTG
>CAJQZN010039883.1:0-21783 GCA_907164685.1 Colias eurytheme
CGAGCACGCCGCGCACTTCCCGCCGCCCGCGCCGCAGCCCTACCGCGGCCACGGGGAGGCCGTGCGCTACAATCCCGAGTCCGACACCATCCTCCCGCGCATTGAGGAGCACGAGACCTCCTCCAAGCGCGCCAGGTTCGACGAAACCGAAACCTCCTCCAAGCGGGCGCACGACACGTTCTACTCCAACCATGAACGAGTTGAAGAACTCATGGCTGACGAGCCCCGCTACGGCCCCGACGATGATGACCCCCTGATAGTCCGCACCAGAAAGGGACGAGTCCGAGGCATCACCCTCACCGCTGCGACCGGCAAAAAAGTCGACGCCTGGTTCGGCATCCCGTACGCTCAGAAACCGCTCGGTGACTTAAGGTTCAGACATCCGAGACCCGTCGAAAACTGGGGCGAGGAGATACTCAATACAACGACACTGCCACACACGTGCGTCCAAATTGTAGATACGGTGTTCGGAGATTTCCCCGGCGCCATGATGTGGAATCCCAACACGGATATGCAGGAAGACTGCCTTTATATAAATATAGTCACGCCGAGACCGCGTCCTAAAAATGCAGCAGTGATGCTGTGGGTTTTCGGTGGTGGTTTTTACTCTGGAACCGCGACGCTTGATGTTTACGACCCGAAAATTCTTGTGTCAGAAGAGAATATCGTATATGTTTCAATGCAATATAGAGTTGCGTCACTCGGGTTTCTATTTTTCGATACAGCTGATGTTCCCGGCAACGCTGGACTGTTCGATCAGCTTATGGCTTTAGAATGGGTGAAAGATAATATCGCATTCTTTGGAGGCAATCCTCATAATATTACATTGTTCGGAGAGTCAGCGGGTGCGGTATCGGTTTCTCTGCATTTGCTTTCTCCTCTGTCCAGAAATTTATTCTCTCAAGCAATCATGCAGTCCGGAGCGGCAACGGCTCCTTGGGCCATTATATCAAGAGAAGAAAGTATCCTTCGTGGTATGCGATTGGCTGAAGCTGTTCACTGTCCAAGTTCCAGAACAGATATGGGTCCTATGATTGAGTGCTTAAGGAAGAAAAGCGCCGATGATCTCGTTAATAATGAATGGGGAACCTTGGGCATTTGTGAATTTCCATTCGTTCCAATAATCGATGGCTCATTCTTAGACGAAATGCCGCGGCGATCTTTGGCCCACCAAAATTTCAAGAAGACGAACATTTTAATGGGATCCAATACTGAAGAGGGTTATTACTTTATTCTGTACTATTTGACGGAATTGTTCCCGAAAGAAGAAAACGTCGGTATAACGAGAGAGCAGTATCTTCAAGCTATTAGAGAATTGAATCCGTACGTGAATGATGTGGCTCGTCAGGCAATAGTGTATGAGTATACGGATTGGATAAACCCAGATGATCCTATAAAGAACAGGAATGCTTTGGACAAGATGGTTGGAGATTACCATTTCACATGTGGAGTGAACGAATTCGCTCATAGATACGCGGAAACTGGCAATAATGTATATACGTATTATTTTAAACATCGAAGCAAGAATAACCCCTGGCCTTCGTGGACGGGTGTGATGCACGCGGACGAAATTAATTACGTATTCGGCGAACCGTTAAACCCTGGAAAGAATTATTCTCCAGAAGAGATCGAGTTTAGCAAACGGCTCATGAAGTATTGGGCTAATTTTGCTAGATCTGGGTATGGCATTATTTTACATTCTTGAAGTGAAACTTCTTTAGGCGTATGAGATTTTTATGGATGAATCGTAATGACAATAAATATTACCGTGACGAAGATGTGCAGCGTTTTTTTTGAAGAATAGGGAGTTAGAAAGGACGAACGTAGTATTGAAAAGAAGTTTCACTTCTGACATGAATGCACGCACTTTTAAAGTGAAACTTCTTTTATTTAATTTAGGCGCGTTGAGAGTAAAATTAAAAGATCGCGTCATGGCAATATCGTCACGTCATGGCAATACCGTCACGTCATGGTAAGGCAACGATTTTGGTATCTTTGAATCTTGCCAAAGAAGTTTTACTTCTGATATGATCGCACGTACTTTTTTTCTTTTATTTCTAGACAAAATATAATTACATATTTTGTATTTTTTCCAGAAATCCATCCATAAATGCCGGAGGTGAAGCGAATAAAGTGCACTGGCCATTACATACAACTACTGGCAGAGAGTACTTGTCTCTTGCGGTCAATTCCAGCTCTATTGGACATGGTCTGAGGGTGAAACAGTGCGCTTTCTGGCAGAAATATATCCCACAACTTATGGCTGCTACGAGTGAGTATTAACACATGATGTCATCGTGCTAAATGTGAACGTAGTAAATAATTATTAAGCTATTGCATAGCTTCTATCGCGGGCCTTGAGCGCGGGGACCGAATCCAGAAATTCCGTAACGCTCGCGCTCCCCACGGGGACAGGCGCGGAGGTGTGGCTTGAAGGCATAGCATGCAATAGCTTTACCGCGGCAGTCCCCGAGTGCCACACGTCTTTTTTTTTAATATAAGGTGGGCCAAAAGATGTCATCCAATGTTGTTCATTTTTTTTTCTCAATGAAAAATTTCGACTCTGTTTTTTGATTATGTTTATATTTTTTACAATTTAAAATTACCTTTAGAATTTTATTGGTCAAGTCGAAAAGATGATATCATCCAAATGGTTTTTTTGCCCACTTTATAATAGCAATTTTAAAAAGATTAAAATAGAAAGGTTTGTTCAGATACCATGTATTCGTGGCTTTTATTGATGTGGCTTATTTCATTACATAGGGTATTATGATCTTATTCTGAAGAAAATTACTGAAAACATGTTTTCTTTAATAACGAAAATTTCTCTCAATTCCAGGCAAGCCGGATCCACCACAAAATTGTACTAACGTAGCGATGACGTCACGGTCCTCTTATTTCGCTTTTTGCCTGAGCTTCGTCTCAGCGGTTAGCTTACACACCATGTGGTTCAAATATGAATAAATATTCTATTGTACTATAAAAACTATTGCTTTGTATTCTATTACATTGATTTTTTGCTTCTCAATTCGTTGTTGCCCGTATTGAAGTTTCGAACTGTAAATGGATTCAATAAATATATGGTTGTATCATTATAAAATTTATTTGTACGGTCAATTATATGATATTTATTTACAAATACGTGAAATATTTTCTAAAATTTATTTTTATATGTAAATTATAAATATGTATATTTAGTTGTAAGCCATTTTAAATGTTATATTGCTAAGTCCACTCAGTATTTCGTAGCGGAGTAATATTGTGTTGCCTGGTCGACGTTAAGTGTTAGGGGTATTGTTCATTCATGAATGTTGTCTTTAAGGAGGAGCGAATCTCTCCATCAACATATCACTTGTTACTAACAAATTTTAGAACTACGTAGAGATAACGATTTGTCGTAGCTTGTAAGTCTTTACATATCTTTGGGGAATTTTGAGAACGATAAAAGCCGGAGTGTTCGTGATGTTTTTATATTGGCGAAGGAAAAATTGAGAAGAGAGCGTGTTCCTTTGACATATTGGTGGTTGAGACGAGTCGAGCACGAGCCGTAGTGAGACGTAGAAGGAACAATGTGTTAGCTTTAACGCGCCTCTATTGCAATACATATCACGCAAGGCATAGATATGTCTAAATTTAATCATTCTAGCCTTACCGTAAGTATAGACGTAAGTTAGGTCATTTCATAACTCTGTAGCGGACCAATATTAGAAAGTTGTACGTTTGATGATAAAACCGATTCGGGGGTACAAAGTAATGATAGTGAAGCGGAATACATGATAACGAAATAGTTTACACCTCAAGTAATCATAGGAACGGACAAAATTAACCGAAAAAAGTCTATGGAAGTTCTTAGCCAGGCTAAGATCAGAACCAATTATCATACTATAGATAATATAAAATTTTCTACCGACTTTAGGTTTTAATAGGTACCTTTAATGCGGCCTGAATCGAACACGGATTGCAGTTTACAACAGTCAAAATTAATTTACATCGACGAATATTTATATTTCAATATTCAATGTATTGGATAAATATATTATAACGTTAGAACATACAAAGTAGTACCTTAACGTATTAGGATCGATAGTTGATACTAGTTTAGAGGTCATAGTCCAGCGGTTCAGCTTTCGAATATTGGTGTTTAATAAAATAGAAATATCTTCACGTTAAGTTCGACATTTTGAAGTTACTCTTAGTCCAACGTTCGGGATAAGTTTAACGACTGGACGAACTGTCTCGGTCGTGAATCATTTATTGTAAATAAGGTATATGTTAGAGATAAACGTAGGACTTATTGTTATTCGGCCCTTCGCGCTCTTGTCTTTATTAATTCAAGAGACCCGGGTGTCTATGTATCAAATAACCTGTTGTGGAAGACGATACTTTATGAGATATAGAAATTGTACTAAGTGTAATTTTACGTAGTTGTACTTCGATTGTTTCGTGTTTATTTGTAATTAGTGTAATTATGTGAATTGAAATTGTATATTTGTATCAGAAAATTCGACTCGTATTTCGTCTAAGGGCAAAGTTGTATCGATCACGATTAGTGACGGCACTATCGAAGGAATTAGACTTGTCCTATCGCTTGGCTTGTACGATGTTTGTGAGCTGATAGAGGATGTAATATAGCGTCAGTATTCATGTAATTTCACGTTCGATGTTTTAAGAACTACGCTTATTTTAACCTGCGTATATAAACCTATAGAGTGCCTCTTGTTCACTTTTATATATATTGATACAACACTTGATATAGGTGATAAATGTAGTTGTAGAGACTCTTCTTCTAAAATAATTGCACTAAATTTGTTTATTTTTTTAATTTGAATGTATCGGACAGATTGATAAGGGATTTGTAGTGCCAAAACAGAAAACGAGATACGCGATATATTTTATTATTGACTTATTGAGTATGATTTGTTGAACATTTTTCACAAAATCCTGTACGCAAATAAAAGGTTAAAAGGTCACTAGCTAATGTTATTTTCATAGTCACAAATGTAGTTTCATAAGAGCGATTAAGTTTGAGTTGGGGTGTTAAAATGTATTTGGTAATGTGGGAAGCTTTTATGATTACAAAACATAATTGAAATTATTGAAAATTAAAGCTATTAGAGAATATTGAATAAACGAATAAATTTGTGACTACTTCATTGTGTGGATGATTTTGTTATTCAAATTCAAGAAAGAAATCTTATGTTTCAAGATTTTAATTATTCTAAAATACGGTAGTACAAAAATGCCGAATAACAAAAATGAATACACAATTATGTTTGGTAATTGAACAAGAGTTAGAAGAGATTTTGAATATTTTTAGCACTGATATTCGCCTGAAATCCGCTTGGCTGTACAATTTATCTTCTATTAAAGGCCTAAACGTAGCAAATTGAGCACGAAATGTATAAGGCCTAAGCATCGCTATTTCATTTAATTCAAGTTGTCTTATTTAAATTCTAATAGAAACTTCGAGTAAGTTAAATTAGTGCTATGACTGCATTATTGAATGTTTTCATTTATGTTTAATTATAAAAATAAATGCTTGTATATAATTTGTGTTTTTATTATTACCTCTAAAATTCATCTACACTAATATTATAAAGAGGAAAACCTTGTTTGTTTGATTGTAATGAATAGGATCATAAACTACTGGACCCATTTTAAAAATTCTTTCAACATTCGAAAGCTACATTATCCACGAGTAATATAGGATAGGTTTTATCCCGGAAATTCTACGGGAACGGGAACTATGCGAGTTTTTCTTTGAAACCGTGGGCGGAGCCGCCGGCGGAAAGCTAGTACAGTATATATTCGTCATACAGTATAAATTGAAACTAGAAAGAAAAAACAAAGATCGAAATAATAATTAGAATTTTTTAAATAAAATCTAGCAGTCCGCCCCGCGGTACATGCTTACGTTTTCTCTATATAAGAACCATCGTCGTACTTAAAGAAATATTATAAAAAAATAATTAACGAAATCGGTTCAGCCGTTTTCGTGTATTGCGCCTACATTAAGCGATATAATAAACATATAAATAGGTTAAATAAATCAATATTTTAATCTTGAAATCACATCAATTAAATAGTTTAATAAGTGCCATCTATACATATAACAACTATGATAACTTTATAGTGCTAATATTTAATTAAAGTAAAAATTACGCGTTAAAAAATGACTTTAAATTACGGATATTTTCCTGTGCAGATAAGATGCGCACTAATAAACGCAACCACTGCGGCCAGCCAGACAGCCCGGACTCTAACCGAAATAGGAAGAGAAACAGTATATCAAAGAACCAACTATACTAAAATTCTCTCTTGTCAACGTTGGTAGTTGGTTGGTCATATACGAATAGCGCAACACATACTGACTGATTATAAAATAATAATTGCGATATTATAAAATGCACGGCAAAAGATGGCGCTAAATGCGTATTTTATCGCAAAACATTGCGTGATTATCAGCCCTTCGAAGCATGTATTAATAATGCACAAGCAAATATGGTCTATCTATTAATATGAACCTATTTCATGCTATAGATAGAGGAGTATTAAAAAAAAAAACTTGACTGCCGCGGTGAAGCTATTGCATAGCATGCCTTCATGCCACACGTCCGTGCCCGATGGAGTGGGGAGCGTGAGGTTTTTTTCGTTACGGAATTTCTCGATTCGGTCCCCGCGCTCAAGGCTCGCGATAGAAGCTATGCAATAACTTAAAAACTCTTCTTCTTCCGAACTCTCTTAGGATGAATAAACAAGTTTTATAGTTGCACTCAAAGAATTTAAAGAGGCAGATATCAGGAATGTCACACTGGGAATAAAGACATGATTCATTTTCTTATAAGTACCCATATTAATTATTGAGAGTTCTTGGTGGCTAAGTCTTTGAGACAGATAATATAATATTATACTAGTAGTAGGTATTATGCTTGCTGGTACGCAATTTAATTATATTAGATCAATATAATTATAAGCCAACCCTTAAAACCTTGCTTATTTTCCTACTGGTATCTATCGGCCCATCATCACGGATAAGACTATTTGCGAATAGCCCTGTTATCGTGGTGATGAATCGAGAATTTTCCATGATCAATTTGATAAACATTCCTCAGGTTATTGACCAGCTGTCACGGAATAATTCCAATATCCGCGGCTCCATCATTAAAGCGGCTCGACGGAACACGGGTATTAGTTGGTAAGAATCCGACATAACCCACGGCTCCTTCCCCGAGGGCCGTGGGTATCTATGCAAGATTTCCCCAATTAAAAAAAAGGTTATTGACCACTTATGACTGAATCAGATAAAAGACTTAAAATATGAAGACTTATCACGAAGCGACACGCACGAGGCCATCGAAATGTAGGGTGGTCTATCTGCCTAAGGGCCGATTTTTCAATCCTTGGATAAAACTTACCCGTCCAATAAAGTATTACACTTAGGTATTACACAATAATATTAAAATGTCACCCGTAAACTGTCAAATACGGGCAATTAGAATACCTTTCATAAATGGCAGTTTAATACGTTATTCGACGAATAAGTTTTAACCAAGAAAAGCCCGAGAAAATTAAGCTGAAAATGGGCCATTAGCGGAAATAACTCGTGTAGTTTTAAATATCGCTACAATTATTAAAGCCAAGAATAGTTATGTCAAGGAATAACTGTAGCGACTTTCAAAAGTACACGATTATTTTGCTAATTTTCTATAAGGACTATAATTATTTATTACTAGTCTATTTTATCATGGAAGAACGTTCTATCACATTAAACTTAGAGATTTTTTAAACTTTCATTCTTCAAGATGCTTTACCGATACCGATTGTTTATTGGATTGTTTGGATACCAAAATAATTGCTCAGACAGTACGGCTGATTATATCGTCTGTAAGAGACCAAAGACCTTATCAAGTCCTAGTATAATAGCTATAAAACTCTAGTCCCATTCAGTTTTTTGTAAAAGGAAATACAAATTCATTAATTATTGATATGAAAAGATAACCACTGCCTTTGTTCGATATCTCAGCGATTTTGTTAATTAGGAGTATGTTATCTTGATTTTGTGTCGTAGCTTTATCTGCACCTGTTGTTTTTCTTTGATATATCATTCATAAAACTTGTCTGCTTAACCAACTAAATAAAATAAAGAAGCTCTCGATTTGTGACAAAATGAGGACAGCTTCAACTTGTTTATATGTTTTTTGTCACCACGAATATTTCAACATACAAATCTATTGGAAGTTTCTTTGCTGTTGAATTAACTATCTAATTTTTTTTTCCATAATTTAAAGAGCAATTTAATTATAATAAACAATTTTGATTCGTAACAAAAACACAAGTAGGTATATGAAATTTTAATTTAACAAGTTCTGTATTTTTTTTAGAAAGGAGTCAAGCTTTTAACTTTGAATGTTTGTATGGCATAATCTTCAGAAGTAATGCTGTTGTATGATGTATCATGAATTCTTAAAGGCTTCTCTAATCCGGGCGAAACCAGAACAAGCGGCTAGTCCTTATACATTGTAATCTAAAAAATTAATATAATATACCTGGTTATCTAGGGATGATATTTTTTAAAATTCAATTACTTATTATCAATGTAATACTTAAATGATAAGAATTTTTAAAATTGCATATAAATTCGGCTATTTAATTTTGATAAAAATAATTCAATTGTTTTGCTTGTTACCATGGTATTAAATAGTAATTTCAATTGTTCTTTTGAGCGCAATGCTAAAAAAAACAGTAAAAAAAGTAAAGTATGTTAGCCTTCATTGAAAACAATATTATAATGCTAAAAGGACTCAACTGGTGTCAGGAAAGAAACAAATCTTTGTATTGGAATGTATGAGACTAGATCGTTCCGTCACTGATCAGCACGGTCACGTGGCATGCAGGGAGCGTCAACATATTCGGCGAGAATATTTTGAAGCCGGTACAACTTTATATCACAAAAAAACAGTTCAGAAACAAATCTTCTTAAGAACTTACAAATGTCTTACATATTTTGGTAGGGCTGTTACAAATTATACGGTCTAGTTGGCCACTTGTAGAGAATATTATTTACGACCCTGACACGTTCCTAATACGGTTATAGTATGAAACGTTATTGGCCACACGCTACGTAGAGACCCGGAACACATACCAAAGCAAGCTTTGGATTGGAACCCCCAGGGAAAACGGAAACGTGGCCGTCCAAAGCTCACTTGGCGTCGTACTGTTATCGCAGAGGCCAAGTCAATCGGAAGGTGCTGGAGCGAGATAAAACGAGCTGCCCAAAATCGACACGCATGGCGGAGTACTGTTGACGCCCTTTGCCCCAGCTAGGGGCCTTAGGATATTAAGTAAGTAAGTAAGTATGAAACGTTATACTGGGTAGCCCTTTATTATTATTACATACATAAAAATGGCGATATAATTTCATTAAAATTTGTCAATGAAATTAAAAATTTGAAAACCAATAAATCAATTTTATCGTAACATTTATGTAACAATGATATAATAATAAATAAGATTGCCAATCTCGACATTATCTCACCTATTAATCAACGTCTTTAATACTATAAGAGGCGACTAAATAGCAATTCTAGAAATTGCTTCATACAATATTCCATTCATTTACAAACATCTATGATGACAACAACTCTTTTTGAAAAGCAAATAAAAAAAACTCGAGGTATTAAGGGACACTCGGAAGGTTCTATGAGAGATAGAGAAACACGCGCACGCTGCACGGCTGTAGTAAAAAGTGTCGTTACAAATTTTCGTCTTAATGTTTTCCGTCTTGCCTCCTTTCGCAACGCGCGATAAGGAACTTCGTTCCAAAAAAGCAGATACTTATATTGTATAATATTATGTTAAGTGATGAAAGAGGTAAAAGTTCTAGTTTCTTAAACATTGGTTGGCATGATTCATCTTCAGGCCTGGTACATAATGTGTCTTTTGTAATATGTGTTCTTCTAAAATTGTCTACTTAAAAAAAAAAAACTTAACATAGCACTAACAGAGACGTAATCTAAAGTTAATAATTTTCAAGGTGATCTCAAAAAGTCTCTACGAAGAAAAGAAACTAAAAAAAATGAAATCCCACAAAAAATTTTTTATGTAAAATGTTGCCAGACTCTCTTGCACTCTGAAAAAGTTCTGAGATGTAATGTAGAGTCAAGCGTCTAACTCTACAAGCTCAAATTCTATTCCTTAGTTAAAAAGTGTCTTGGTCGTTTTGCGACCTTCAGTTAGTGTAATGGGAAAATAACTATTTATTACAGTACTTTTTGCAGTTATGAAACAACCAAGTCACATATTATAATATTTTAACTAATGTATCTTCTTTTAAGTCTTAATTCACCCATAGTCGGGTATAGGCCTCCTCATGTTTTTTCCATTCTTTGCGGTCTTTGGCCAGACGCATCCAGAGAACTAAGATATAGAGTTTGTTAAATAAGGGCTTGCACAGTCAAGATGCAGAGATTGATTCACCTGTATAATAATAGAACTACAAAGAACTTTGCTTTCACCAAACAATGTAACTAATTCAACCATAATTTCGTCTTATTTATTTTAATCTCCATCAACACTACATAGAGAGTTTAGAACAAAACCGATTGACTGAATCATATTAACATATAGTATGACTATCTTTCCTCCCGCGGCTTCACCCGCCTTTTCAGAGAAAACCCCGCATAGTTCCCTTTCCCGTGGGATTTTTGGGATAAAACCTCAAGTTGGATCGAACTGCACATGGTGTGCGAATTTTATTAGAATCGGTTAAGTGGTTTAGGAGTCCATTGAGGACAAACATTGTTACACGAGATTTATATATATATACTAGCGGTCCGCCCCGGCTTCGCCCGTGGTACATATGAAAAATAGATGTTGGCCGATTCTCAGACTTACCCGATATGCACAGAAAATTTCATAAGAATCGGTCCACCCGTTTCGGAGGAGTATGCAGACTAACATTGTGACACGAGAATTTTATTTATAAGATTAAGATTAAGTCAAAAACTACAGCACAAATTTTCATTCTGTTTCCACGGGTGGATAGCGTGATTCTCGTTTTACAATACGCTGTCGGCAAGATTTATTTATATGGCCCAGTCAATCAATACATTAATCGCTTCAAGTGCCTTGAAATCTATGGGATTATTAATTATCAGGCTGTTTAATATATTTATTGTTATTTTCAATGTCCTCATATAGTTCGGCAAGTTTTATTCGCCATTACGGAGGTCTAGGTAAGGTAATAAGTAATTTTTTATTAAATTTCGTAAATTTCTGCTCCTTTTTGATGTAATCCATCTTTGCCAAGTTGAATTCTCAATATGTATATACATATTTCAAAGCCCATTTTCAAATCGTGTAGCTAAGAAAACATATGTACACTACTTGGTAAATTAACTCGTATAACACATTTAAGCTAAATAAAATATCTAATCTTTTTCTAAACGTCTCATAATTTTATATCACACTAGCAAACCCGGCGAACTCCGTTTCGCCACCAGAGACACCTTTTCTTTGCTATAAACTTCACGGAGCCCGAGACCTTTCCAACGGAGTCTGAAGTTATAGCGTCAGGAAGAAAAACCCGACTTATTTTAAGATTGTTTTATTCCTTTTTAATACCATGTTATTGCATGTTCAAGTGTAAACTTTATTAATTTTTGATCTCTAACAATTAATTTTCTATGTGTAAACACTTTCATTTTGGCGAGATACCATACAAATATCTATTGTCTTTTTTAGGAGGTTAAAGCGCGACACACACGGTGAAGATACTATAATATTTTATGTTAAGATTCTCTACTATAAAATATTACAGTATCTTAAGGTATCCTGTATCAGCGTTCTGACCATCATTTTTCTTTTTGTCATTGCGTACTAAGACCCCTGTAGAACCGCCATCCTGTTACAAATGACCCGAAACACTGTCACAAAATTTCGTCTCTAATAATAATCGTAATCTTAACATAAAATATTATAGTATCTTCACCGTGTGTGACGCGCTTAAGGGTTAAAAGTTCCCAGTTTTATAATTTTTCTGTTGTAAGTGTATCAATACTACATACAAATATCAGCTTTTTGAGACTTCTCAAAAGAAAAGAAAAAGAAAAGTATCCTATGAATTTGGATGATCATCACTGAGTCAGGGGCGAAATAAAAGGTGGTTTTTACTTTTAAGATATCAATAAAGAACCTATAACAGCTATGAAATTAAAATTTTTGTAATATATTTTAAATAGTTAACTACCAGAATTTTTTTTTTCTGAAAAATTTGGTTAACTGGGGAAACCAAACCACGCTTTACTTTGGCTCGTCCGCGTCGTCGTGAGATAATCTCAAGTGTTTTTTTAGGTTTGTTGGTGACTATATATATTTCTTTATTAAATTCAATAAACACATATTTGTATGCCAATTTGTTTGCGAATTGTGCAGTCGTGACATAAGTTTTATATAAACTTTGTAACCACAATTCTGACAAATAAATTTTCATTTCATTTCATTATTATAATATTTCTATATGTCATTTGCATTTGCAGTCTAAGTAACTTAACATTTAATACAAAGTGTGCATATGTATGCACACTTTGTGCAAATTGTCCTCCATATAGAAATTGCTAACTTGTAAAATATGATGGAAGATGTTTTAGGAGATTATCATTTGAAAATTATTATTTGTAAAATTTTAATTAATCCAATAGATATTTTTGGTATCGATAGATAACTATATCTGATTGCTAATAATTAATTAGGGTAAAATGAGATACTTATCGTACATATATATTAAGTATAAAAGTGCGATTTTTTCGTGATTTGGCATACATTTGTAGACGGTAAGTTGAAGTAATTATTATATTTTAATCATTGCGCATTACTTTATAGTGATATAGGTATGAGGTACTGAGGTGGAAAAATTTCATATTAAAAACATTGTATCTTCACTTTTTTTTACTAGAATTTAATGGATACAATATAGTTTATTTTTTTCGTTTACTTTGGGGGAAAAGAAAATTAAATAAAACGGTTTAATTTACCAAATTATTCATCCCTTTTTCGGTTTTAGCGTTTATACCTTTATTGTCTTTTTATATTATATTTATTTCATATGTTTCAGATAAGCAAAAAAATGAAATTCTTAGTATTTGCCGTGGCCTTCCTCATCGCGGGCACCTCTGCCCTCCCCCAAACCAACGATGTAGAATTAAGTAAGTATTTTCTTCAGAATCATCATTAATAATTTTAAATACAATAAATATTGTAAGAAAATAGTATCAATAATTATAAAGCAAATATAGAAATATGGTTCGTAAATAGTTTAAGTAAGTAAGTGAAGTCTCATGTCCCCTAGTGGGGTAAGGGGCAGATGCATTATACATCTGTTTCACTGATCGATTTTCTTTAGTTATCCTTCCCAGTAAATAGTTGTAATTTTTTGGTAATTGGTAAATCTTTAAAAATTTTATAAAAATTATTCGTACAATTGATCGGTTTTTGGACGATTGTGTTAAAGCACTATTTTTTGAACTAATAAAAACGCTTTATTCTTTAACTAAAATACTTATAATATTTGCAGTGAACAAGGAACAGCGTTTGGTCACTGGTGTCATCAAGAACATCATCGAAGACATCAAAAAGGTCATCCGAGAAAATGGCCTGGACCCCCTCTTTATCGATAGAAAGGAGTTTAACTATAACATTCCTCTGTAAGTTTTTATTTATATATTCTTTATTGGACACATTTTATTAAGATTGGACACTTATAAAGTTTTATAATGGCAGGATATAAATGAGGAAATTAACGCAATAGTTTTTCTTAGTTGATCAATTCTAACGTTTTCTTGCCTGTTATAAAAATACTAGCTGTGTCCTATGGTTTTACCCGCATTTCTCCGCTCCTGTAGGTCTTAACGTGATGATATATAGCCTATAGCCTTTCTTGATAAATGGGCTATCTAACGCCGAAAGAATTTTTCAAATCGGACCAGGTTCCCGAGATTAGCGCGTTCAAACAAACAAACAAACTCTTCAGCAACAATATTAGTATAGATTATAACAGGCAAGAAAATGTTAGAATTAAAATTAGGTAGTAGAAATTTCCATTTCTTTGTAATGTGACATTTTTAAGTCGCGACATAGAAGTCAATTAAAAGATGTATTCAATTTAAAATTAAAATTATAAAGTTGTGATAATAGTTATCGTTCGTTGGCTTTAAAGGTTGAGAAACCCGTCTATTATGTTGCTTTGTCAGTCTAGTTGTCTGGACAGATCATGCCCTTTCTGCGTGAACTATTATTATTTGCTTAAGATGTCCAAGAATTTAATTTTCTCTCTTTGTCTCTATTGAATCTACGAATATCATCGTTCTCAAGTTCTACGATATATCATATATACGAATAGCCCATATACTCCACTGCTGAGATACGGGCCTCCTATGAGAGTACAGGCCATAATCCACCACGCTGGACAAGTGCACGTGGATCTACTATATATCTTAATCTTAATCTTAATAATATATAATATATAAATCTCGTGTCACAATGTTTGTCCCCAATGGACTCCTAAACCACTTAACCGATTATAATAAAATTCGCACACCATGTGTAGTTCGATCCAACTTGAGAGATAGGATAGTTTAAACATGTAGGTACCACGGGCGAAGCCGGGGCGGACCGCTAGTATTTTTGTGTATTTTATGTGTCTGCGTTTATTACAGGTTCCTGAACGTTAGGTTATTCGTCGAAGACCTCACCTTCGTTGGTGCTAGCAACATCAGGATCAACCACCTCGACTACTCAGTTTTACTCAACAGATTGCGATTTGATATCGAACTCCCATTTCTCGGTTTGGAAATCGGTGAGTATCATCATCACCATCATAAGCACATTATGTCCCTACTGTTGGGATGCATGGCTATGAGGGTATATGCCATCATCCACCACTATGGCCCAGTGCAGGTTGGCAGTTGCCAAACTGACATGGGTCTCCTATGATAGGATATGTCACATATCTTTTGATTCTTCGACTCGTCAGTTCCATCACGATACCGTTTCGTTTAGCTGTAGTTGCTAATCCAAGAACTAGCAAAACATTTTTAAATATAATTTATTCATCATTTTCTTTTTAACCTTTTTTACTAAATAAATATGTTACTTTTCGTCACAAAAAAAAATCATTAAAAAGTCCTCATAGCATTAAAGAGTTTAGGAGGACTAAAAAACGTATTAGTTCAGACTTCAGAGAGCCTACTACACAATATTATATTTTTGAATGTATGGAAGATGAAAATCTGATGAAACTGCTTTGGGTGGTGACTGGTTTTGGCAATTCAAAAACTCTTCTAATCGAAGACTAGTTGAATGTATAAATGTTTGAACTTGTGTTTATTATTTCATTTCAGGTAACTCTGGTGTTGAAGCTAATATCCTCGGAAACGAATACGACATCTATTTCAAGGGCATGTAAGGATAAAAAAAGAAACAATTTAAAATAGGCGGAAAATAAAGAAGTATTAAAACAATAATAATAAAGAATTGCAGTCACCGGTTGATGATTTGCAGAACATTTGCAACTAATTAACGTAATTAAATGATAGAATGAATTCGTGGCTGATAAAAATGCAAAAATAAGCCTTGATAATGCTACAATCTAGATCCAGCAATAATAATTAATCAATGTTGTAGGCTGGAAAAACACCAAATTGGCTTTATTATTATTATTAAAAATGAAATGCAATAAAAAAATAGCAGTAAGCAATATAAGAATACTATGTATCAATTCTTTTTCTATCACCTTGATTAGACTTTATAATTTTTTGTTAAAACAAATGCTTTTTAATAAAGTATTCCGTTCATCATCCCGCACTGAAATGAACCCTCTATATCGTTGTAGCGTTGGGCCAACAACTGATCGTCGATGTTAACGGTCATAATGATTATAATGACGGCCGATCATTGAGGCCATAATATTATTGCTTGAATGGAATCAATTTCAATTACTATGTTTGACCGCCTCTTTGGTACAGTGGTAGACGCGTGAGCGTAGCACCGAGGGGTCCTGGGTTCGATTCCCGGTGGAGACGAAGAAAAAAAATTGTCTCGGTCTGGTAGGACACAGAAGGCTGATCACCTACTTGTCCCTAAAGAAAATCGATCAGTGAAACAGATGTATAATGCATCTGCCCCTGCCCCATCTTGTCCCCATCTAGGGGACATGGGACTTCACTTTTTTATGTTTATGTCGACAGGTCTTCAATCTCTCGCATCCGTCTCAGCGGTGAGGTTCGCGTAAATGTTGGCATCATCTCCGGTATCAGCATCCGTAGCATGGAGATCAAGTTCAGCCTTGGAGGAATCACTGTGAGTTACTCTTTTAGGTTTAGCTAGTTTTGTACTCTTACTATTATTGTGATTAAAAAAGTTGATAGTAACCTGCCTTTAACATCAAAGGCTGAATACTTTGAGCATAGCTACAGAATAGTTTGAATAGAGTGTATAATTGGTACGGAAATAATCTTCTTATATATAAAAATGAATCGCAAAATGTGTTGGTAAGCGCATAACTCGAGAACGGGTGGACCGATTTCGATAATTATTTTTTTATTATATTCCTTGAAGTACCAGGATGATTCTTACGGGCGAAGCCGGGGCGGACCGCTAGTAATGAATATAAAAAGAGGGTAAACAGGTGCTTGACGTGTTATTTTAAACCCATTGAACAGCTTATTTGTTTCTTTTTAGCCAACTTCAAAAAAGGAGGTTCTAAATTCGACCGTATATATTTTAAATTCCAGAATGCTTTGTATATTTTGTGCTGTGCCCTGCGTTTTTACCCGCTTTTCTCTGGTCCTGTTGGTCTAAGCGTGATGATATGACGCCTAGAGCCTTCCTCAACACCGAAAGAATTTTACAAATCGGACCTTTGAAAAAAATTTTAATCGGGTGTAGTTCCTGAGATTCACTTACTTGAAAAAAAAAGAAACAAACGAACTCTTCAGCTTTATAATATGAGTATATATTTACAGACCAATTGTTTTTTTCTATTTACAGTCTGACCTCTACCTTAATTTGTTCGGCGATGACTTGTCTCCTGAGTTAAACCATCTTCTCAGCCATGTTATTCCTGTCGCCCTCAAGACTTACGAGGTAAGAGAAATATTTTTAATTTATTATCTTACTAAAAAACCCTCTACTGATTTAATGTGATATAAGTGATTTTTTTCTCACAATTTCTTTAAATCTATCGTGTTTTGCTTGAGATATTAAATCTGAAAAATGATATTAATCTGATTTTTAATTAATTTGCAGAAAGAGATCAACCAGCTCCTGACTGACATGATCAAAACCATTGCTGACTTAATCTTGGGTTAATAAGAAAGATTGAGAAACCAAAAGAAAAAACATCAAATTTTTTCAAAATAAACTGAATCTACAATGTGATCAATTTTAAAAACTACACCATACTCAATAATTGTTGTGTTACTACACATTAATTGTTAAGAGACAAAATAAATATAATATGTCCGGACGATCTTTTGTTTTATATTTTACCCTATTCCTTATAACTACCAGTCGGAATATATATTTTAGTATTATAAAAACTTATGAAATTACAATTCTAAATTTTAGTAACGTTATACATATCATTGACATAACATTTTGGATCTGAATTAATTCAATAGAAAGTTTTATCAGAAATTATTTATTAGATTAAGAGCCGATTTTTCAATGCTTGGATAAAACTTATCCGTCCAATAAAGTATTACACGATAATATTAAAATGTCACGTAAACTGTCAAATACGGGCAATTAGAATACGTTTTTAAAATGGTAGTTTTGTACATTACTCGACGAATAAGTTTTAAAATCGGCCCTTAAAGAGAAATAAATTTAAATTTTGAATACTTCTACCACAGGAATTTGGAATATTTCTCCACACTTCGATTTGTTTCTACAGTAATTTATTATAGTTTGTAATCGAAAATGTTTCCTACGAAAAAAGAGTTAATGAAATCCAACTCTTTGTTATTGAGATAAACACATTTTCAATTTTCAACAATAAGTAGTCCTAGTTTGTAATGGAGTCTGATCTTCAATAAAATATTCCTTTTCTTATCTTTCCTTAATCTTAAGCAATTAGATTTTAAGAAAGTTCTATTAACTATTTTTGAGAATTATTGATATTAAATACAATGAATTAGTGGTTAAGTAAAAACTAAAAATAATTTAATAAAACACCAAATGCACACAGAATCTATCCTAATTTTCCTCTGGATTAACGATAGAAATATTGATATAGATAGTATATGGAGGATTCTATCTACACATAATATTATGTTAACTTGATTCCATCTCTATAAATAAAATAAAAACCGGCCAAGTGCGAGTCGGACTCGCGCACCGAGGGTTCCGTGTGTGATGTAACTAAAAATTTATGGTTTTCGTAATTTTTCCTTTATCTATGCTATAAGACGTTGCTTCGTACCAAATTTCAAGATTCTGAGTTCACGGGAAGCACCCTGTAGGTTTTGATTCCCTTGCAAGTGTCGAAAATTTGCGGCATAAACGGCTGTATCTTTTGATTGCGTTGGCTTAGAAGTTTGATTTTTTCACACCTTCAAGGGACAGTAGACCTGAGTAATTGATATAAATTTCAGCTTCATACCTCCACGCGTTCCTGAGAAAAAGGGTCTTGACAGACGGACGGACGGACGGACGGACAGACGGACAACAAAGTGATCCTATAAGGGTTCCGTTTTTTCCTTTTGAGGTACGGAACCCTAAAAAAAACAATCAATCGATAATTCCCTTGGTCAAGGTGTAACGCGTAAACGTTGGGACCGATTTTGAAGAAATCCAATAAAAAAGTAAAATCTTACATATTCGAATAGTCATATTTCATACTAAATGTATAGGAGCGTTTGATGTAATTTTTTTGGATATTTCTCGTTTAATGTTTAAAAAATTATTATTGTCATTTTACTCATTAGGTTAAGTACTTTTTATATCAATTTAAAGTTTATCTGCAATAGTTATATCTGCAATAGTTACGGGATAATTGCCTGTGCACACTTAACGATTACACCCTGTAGATACATTGCTCAATTTTTTATATTATAAAATTTCTGAATACTATGATACTTGAGTACCGACTGCTTCAAGATTATCTAGGAAATTCGAAATAATATACTAATTACTAACATTTCTAAAACTTTCTACGAACAATAATAATTGTCTACAAGCTATCTTGAGTATGTGATAATATATCAAAAACGATAGGAAATAGAGACAATAGAACATCACAAATAATGCTTACACTTGACATCTTCATGTGCCATTATCATATATAGGTAATATACTCGAAAATTAATACTTTTAATTAATATTATAAATGCGAAAGTAACTCTGTCTGTCTGTTACTCAATCACGCCTTAACTGCTGAACCAATTTGCATGAAATTTGGTATAGAGATATTTTGATACCCGAGAAAGGACATAGGCTACTTTTTACCCCGGGACATAGGATAGCTTTTATCCCGGAAATCCCACGGAAACGGGAACAATGCGGGTATTTCTTTGACTGCGCGGGCGAAGCCGCGGGCGGAAAGCTAGTTAATAACTAAATAAATACAGCAATTATCATTACTAACTCTTAATCCCTGATTGCACTGTGATTAATAAACGACACAGATTACAAATCTTTTTGTTATCAATTAATTCTATTTTGTTATATTGGTAGCACGTTAATTAAGGAATTTTGATTACATTTACAGGTAAGGTTTTAAATGGTATTCATTTTGGTAATAATAATTTCGTAGCTTTTGGCATGCAGATTAATCGTTTAAAGTTACATAAATTCTTGTACAAAGTAATGTTGAGCTTTTTGAGGTAGAAATAAGTACATTAGAGATGTAATATGAACTATTATTTTCAGAAGTCATGCGTCTGTTTATCATTTTGGTGTTAGCCGTTCTAGGCACAGCGTCCGATTTACATATAGACAAGGCGAAGTTCAATGAAGCTCTGAAGGCAAATCGTGAGTAATTAAGTATGTTAACGGTTAAATGATGTCTAAAAGCAGGATTAATTCCAGTGTAAGAAAGAGATGGAGCTAGATGACCTATAGCTCTGTCATTATTCCACACAGGAATTAAAACTGCTTTAAGACATTTTGGTTCCCTCTTGAATACTAGAGCCGAGCGGTCTGATGGAATAGTTTAACTTGGATTGAATGCTTTTATAAGCTGTTGTGCTTTTAATTTACCTACAATTTTCAGTTTTCATGTTTCCTAGATCTCTTTAATAAATCATTTGTCTGAGTATTGACGATGGATAGTTCGACCATTTCTTTTCATTAATTAACTCTTTAGGTAATGGCGCAAACAATCGTATCATTGAGGATATAGTGTTGGATCTTCTCGAACAAATCCGGGAGCTGATGCGGAACGGCTCTGGCGATATTCCTGTACTTGACCCTTTGAATGTTGGCTCCATAAATGTTGATGAGAATCTTATTGGAATACCTGGGTATGTTATTATTTATAAGAATAAGTTTGAGAGTTTTTTAAAAGATACAAAAAATTCTATCACAAGGCGGGATCGAACCCGCGTCTTTTGCCTTACCAGCAAAGTTTAGCTCTCGGCCAGTCCTCGCCAGATTTATCGACTTTATCTGTTCTTTTGGTTTTATGTGTTTATGGAACGCCCCAAGAATCAATTTTATAAAAGTATTAAAGTCGAAAAAGGTTAATAACAAGCAATAAACTTTCATGAAAATGCTAATTTATGAGATGTTGTGTGATTTGATAACGTTAAAACTTTTTTTGACAATCTAACAACATCAATGATTAAGATTATAACCTTAGTTTATACTATTATAGAGAAAGGGAATATAAGTTTTACTGTTCATGAAGAGGAAGGGTAAATTGATGACGAGACCTTGTTTTTTCCTTACTTTCGAAGGTTAGTTACCTTCGAAGGCTTTGTTTTAAAATTGTTTATTTTTACAGGTCATTTATTGAACTAAATAACTTGACGGTGTCGAATTTGAGCGACTTCGACGTTGACTTGGGTTTTGTTACGGAAGGCATTATATTTCAAAGATACACAATTACTTTGGACGCCCATATTCCAGAAATTAACTTGGATACAAGTATGTTTTATTTTAATACTATTGTAGGTTCTTGGCCAGAGATCTTGACTAGTAAAGAAGTTTTAATTCGACTGTAATATATATTAATGAGGCAAAAATGAAATTGATATTTAACCAGATGTTTTAGTGCCGAATAAATGTAGAAGTGCATAGAATTTTATTAGCGTGATAGATAAGTAGTTTTTATATTTTTATTTTCTTTATTAACGTTAAAATTGGATGTTACAGGTAGCTATGATATGTACTTAAAAATATTTGGAGGAGAAGTATATGGAAAAGGTGACATGAAGTAAGTTTTTTAGATTATTATATTCTTTTATGTACATAAGAAGTAGTTTGAAGAGTTTTCTTTTAAATTTAAACGTACATTGAAGTACGAAACATACATTATAAATTATAATTTATTTCTAACACAAGTGAGAAATTTTATATACTTATTTTTAAACTAGCTTCCACCCGCGACTCCGTCCGCGCGGAAAAATTAAGATTTATTTATTTCTTCGTATTTTTCCGGGATAAAAAGTATCCTATTTTATGCCCAGGATAATAAGGTATAATAATACCAAGTTTCATCGAAATCGAACCGTTAGTTTTTACGTGATGCCTTCACATACAGACAGACAGACAGACAGACAGACA
>CAJQZN010039885.1:0-16136 GCA_907164685.1 Colias eurytheme
ACAAAGTTAAACGATACAAACGTGCTTTAAACACGTGCATTTCCAATATCTACTCAATTGAAAAATCTTACTATTTAAATACCTACATCATAAGTCGTTGATGATCATTCAGAACAGTTATATAAAGCAATCAATATCTGCAGTACCTACATAATAAACATCAATATTGGCTGAAATATATTTCTAATTTGTTTCTAACTACAATTAATTTTACATTACCATAATTGTAAATATCAAAATCTAACAATCTGAAATCAATGTGCTCTACATATAAATCCATACTAATATTATAAATGCGAAAGTAACTCTGTCTGTCTGTCTGTTACTCTATCACGCCTTAACTACTGAACCAATTTGCATGAAATTTGGTATAGAGATATTTTGATACCCGAGAAAGGACATAGGCCACTTTTTATTGCGAAATATGTACCACGGGCGAAGCCGGGGCGGACCGCTAGTTATCGATAAAAATCATCGACACAGCGCATCACTAGTACTTTTTAAAGCACTCAAAGCCAGTCCATGGAATAGGCTGATTCACAAAAAATATATTTTTTAGCTCATATTTGCAACTGCATACTTGCATTCAACTCTTTAAAAATTCTCTAAGAGGGACTCATCTGTATTATTTTAGTTAATACCTACGTCGATGGATAAAAAATAAAAATATCGATGTTTTTAATAAATATTATTTAGATGTATTATTTTAATATTATTATTCATCTTATTTAAAGTTAGATGTGAAGTTTAAATTTTAATATAGGTAGCTAGCTAGCTGCTCCGCGCGGTTTCACCCCCGTGCCTCCACTCCTGTTGGTCGTAGCGTAGCGTGATATAGCCTATAACCTTCCTCGATAAATGGACTATCTAACACCGAAAAAAATTTTCAAATCGGACCAGTAGTTTCGGAGATTAGCGCGTTCAAACAAACAAACTCTTCAGCTTTATAATATTAGTATAGATTAAACTCTACAAAAACGGTCTATTCAAGCAACTCACATCAAACTTGTATAATCACAATATTTCAGGTGCCATAAAAATGAATTTTACGTCTAAAATCGTGATATTTATGTGTATAGGTATCGATGTCGCTAGGGTTGGCACAATGGATCGTGGGGCCGGATGACGCTAATTGGTACAGCCCTAGGCGTTTCGAGTCAACGGATGTTCATTTTTTCTAGATTTCTTAACTTCGGAGACGGTCTTGTATTTATTTGGAGTTTTCATTTAGTTTGTTAGGGTTAGGTTTTAGGTTTCGGCAATAATAGCGTGATACTTTTATTTGTAGGTACTTACTTATATCTTTTTTTTCAGAGTGGTCGTGGTAATAATATGTTTTAAAATTTTTAACCTAATAAATGTACTAAATTATGAGTAAAGCGTGATTAAAATCACAAGAAAGTGTCAATCTTAAAAATTAATTCATACTAATTTAATAAAATAACTAGTTTTCGCATGTGTTGTAAGATAACAAGTTTTAATGAATTATTTTTTTATATGTTTTAAGTATTACCATGGACCAATATTATATTGGTCCATGGTATTACATATTTCGTAAAAAGGCTAAAGCAATAAAATGCAAATTTTATTTTTATTACCTACCTTAGATTAAGACGCGAGTATATGTAACAATAGTTCAGTTAAATTCGCATTTTGTGTATTACAATTCAAGGCAGCTCCATGCCGCGTCTGTTCTTTAAAATCTTACTAGTTATGTTTTCTTTTCAAAAAACAGAAATATATTCATCATATCTACAGCCTGTGTTATTGTTGTCAAAAACTAAGCTACGCGTATTTGCTAGTAAAAATCTGCAGGCGCTATGAAATGGGGCTAAGAAAGTTTAAACGAACACACTTATATTGTAAGAAAGTTGAAAGTTATTAAATATTCTGCAAAATTTATTCAATTTTGTAGACCTCGTTAGTGTACATAACAGTATCTTTTCTGTGCTATCTAAACTAATCCTTAAATCTTGGTTTACCTACAATTTAATAAAATATCTATGTAACGTGTTTAGTTTTATGTTTTGAATTTTGACTCTTTGAATAGACATTGCACAAACATATTAAAATTGATATTAAAATAGGCACGTAACAAAAAAATCAGGATATTAACTAATTGTAATTATATCAATATGAAGAAGTTTTTTCAATTTTCATATGTTTTTCAGAATGAATTATCGAATTTCGATCTGTATACTGATATTCTTCCTCCTCCGCTCAGTTTTAATCCATAAGCAGCGAATTGAAACAAAAGTTCTTCATTCTGTTGCTCGTAGTTTGAAATGTGCGTTGATATTTTAATTATAGTAGGACTTATTTTTTCCATATATAAAGTAGATAGAAAATAAAGAAGCTATCTCTTCTAGGCTAGAGCCTAGAAGAGATCGCTACTTAGCGATAAGATTGCAATTTTTACATGCTTTTCGCTTTTTATGTTCTTTTTGTATTCCTCTACCTCCTGTATGTGCATTAACGTATTATATAAATAAATAACGATTTTTATGATGTTGAAAACACATTTTTATTTATCTATCTGTATTGATGTAAATGCACAAAGCAATTGGTTGAAATGAAACTATCCAATTTTATAATTAATATTCCACTTGATTGAGGAATCGTGTTAAATACCGAATACTGCCTTTGGCGAAACCTTTCATTGTTCAAATTACATTATGCACTTTATATTTACCACAGTGGTTAAATGCAATACATTGCATTTTATTTAAGTAATTTATTGATAACTCTACATTTTTGTCTGTTGAGTTATCCATAAATAGTAAAAAAAAAATACCTACTTGGTATTTAAAAAGTATTTTTAATAACAAAAATACTAGCTGACCCTGCAAATGCAGCTCTGTTTTCAAAGGACTTTCGATTCGATTTTAAAAAAGATGCTCCAGTAATCAGACATAACAGCGGTATTATTGTAATATCACTTGTGTTCGAGATCGCGAGTTTGTGTTTGTATTCGTGTGTCGTTGAGTTGATAATTATTTACAGAAATAGCAGAAAGAAGCATAGGCACAGACTAATAATAATATACTACGTATACAAGCATAGGTATGTTAGATTAAACGCCATATTATGATATCATTCCCAAATGTCCCTCTCATATCTATACTAATATTATAAAGCTGAAGAGTTTGTTTGTTTGTTTGAACGCGCTAATCTCGGGAACTACTGGGCCGATTTGAAAAATTCTTTCGGTGTTAGATAGCCCATTTATCGAGGAAGGTTATAGGCTATATATCATCACGCTACGACCAACAGGGGTGGAGCCACGGGGGTGAAACCGCGCGGAGCAGCTAGTTAGGTATATATTTTTCTCTATTTTTACCTGTTGTAGTTAAATGCCGGTTCTCTATATGAAAAGGTAAGAGAAATAATAGTCTTTTTTAACACTAGGTATGTTATGCTTTCAAAGCATAACATGCACTTCATTAAGTACCTATCTATCTGCCTAAATAAGTTTTTTTTTTCAATAAAATATAGTTAGTTATATATACAATTATTAAAACCTACCGAGTAGTTAGTTAGATGTTTGTATATATTTCTAATACAATCAGCAAATTATAATATAAGGGTGTAAAATAATAATTTGTAATAAGCTAAGCACTTAGTTTCCATAGAAATCTAAATGCTTAGTTTCCAAAGTAAATACTATTTTAATTCGATACTAGATGGCGTTGTTGCATTTTCAAACCTATTTATGTAAGTATTGGGGATCGAACCCAAAATACTTCGATCTTTTTAAGACAAAATATGGTCAAAAGCCATTATACCAAGTGAGTTTAATACCATTTATAATACACTAGCTGTGCCCTGCGGTTTTACCCGCATTGCTTCGCTCCTGTTGGTCTTAGCTTAGCAATAGCATAAATGAGCTATCGAACACTGAAATAATTTTTCAAATCGGACCAAGTGGTTCCTGAGATTAGCGCGTTCAAATAAACTCTTTGGCTTTACAATATTAATTGTATGTATAGATAAGTAGGTATAAATATTTTCAGTTTTAGCTTAGCTTCACTGTCTAGATATTAATTGACGGTCCAACTTTGTTAAACCGAGGAGATTAATGATTTTAGCCAGTATGTATCTTCTAATATATAAAATTCTCGTGTTTGAAGTTAAACTCCTCCAAAATGGCTTGACCGATTCTCATGAAATTTTGCGCATATCGGGTAGGTCTGAGTTTTGCACAACATAGTACATTTATCATCAACATGATCTTATAGGTAATTTTTAATTTTTTTTTTACTTAACTCAATAAGGATAGTCTTAATTTTAGGCGTATACCTAACTGGTTATAATAAAAAAACAGGATGGTATATGTAATTATTTATTTATTTAAAACATTATTACATGTTTAAAATAAGGTACTTCTTAATTCTACATTATATTACAGCTGTTACAATATTTATTAATACAACTTAAAAAGCTTATCATCTAATATATATATAAATCTCATGTCACAATGTTTGTCCTCAATGGACTCCTAAACCACTTAACCGATTATAATAAAATTCGCACACCATGTGCAGTTCGATCCAACTTGAGAGATAGGATAGTTTAAACATAGGTAGGTACCACGGGCAAAGCCGGGGCGGACCACTAGTAAGCTAAATACATAGTTTTATTTTGAGCTGCTTTAGAATAAATTACTCAGGTTTTATGCAACCTTTTACTAGTAAGGATTTCAGTCTTTTATAATATTTAAATTCGAGCTTTTTCAAATTTTAAAATGTTTTCAATCTAGTAGACTTCGTTTTAAACATTCTAGCTTTTACTGTGATTTTATATTTTAGTTTTAAAATGTTTATTCTATTTTGATAGCAAATATTCAATCTTTTACATTCATGGGATTATTTAAATAAAAAATGCAATGTTCATTGTAAAAAATATATTCCCTCGTGTATAGATACAGTAAATTCAGCATTAACATCATCAATCTTAAATTTATTAAAATATAAAAACATAACTAATTATCACTACATAGTATAAAACAAAGTCGCTTTCTCTGTCCCTTTGTATGCTTAAATCTTTAAAATTACGCAACGGATTTTTATGCGGTTTTTTTTAGTAGATAGAGTTATTCAAGAATTATGTTTTAGACAAAGCGGGCGAAGCCGCGGGCGATAAGCTAGTACAGAATAAAGATGAAACTTTTAAAGCTTATATTTAAAATAAATAAATCTATATGGTATGGTTTTCGAATTTATTTCTATACAAAAAAAATGACCGAAACATATTTAAGTACAATTATTTCCAACTCAGGAAGAGTTGTAAATATGTTTCGGTCTCTCTTCTAATGAGAAATGTGTGATGACATATACATTTTTGCTTTTAACTAAATTTTATTTTTAATTGTTCATTTAGTGTTGAAATAATCATTTTATCGCATATACAGGACGTTTCCTTATAAATTTAACGATCTCATTTTACCAATGTCATTTTTACCTTAAAAATATTACGTTTATTGTTACACAACACAATAACAAACAACAACACAAATAACAAACATTTCTACTGCCTTATATATTGTTAAAATATATTCTTCTTTTATCTCTTCTTACCGACGCTCATATACAGGACGTGCCCTTATCAGTTCTCCGTCCAGTTGTATAACACACAGGGCAGGAAGAATGACAAGGGCACGACGCTATATCATATCTCTTGTTCACTCTTCTTATCTCTTCTTTTTGTGTTTTTTCGGTGTTTTATAGTGAAATAATAAATTTGAATGTATTTGTAGATCTATGTTGGAGTTATTGCGAATGGCAGGATAATTTTTAATACAGTAGATAAAAAAGATGTGATTCTTGTTATTTATTAAAACTATATTAATTTACTATTATATTTTATGATTCTAAAAAGAAATGATAAATGGAACTAAATTATTCGCAATAACTCCAATTAACAATGTTATACCTATTACAATTATTATTTAAAAATTGACTCATATTTACAATTTCTACAACGAAAATAATTTTACAAACGTTTAAAAAAATCATAAATCCTTTAGTATTCTGTCTTCTTGTAGAAACTCAGTCCCCTGCGTTCTAAATGTAAGTTATAACATTCAAAACGCAAGAAACTATTTATTTCGCCGGCAACGATCTGAAATTGAGAAAAATATATGTATTTATTATGAAATTGTAGAGAGAAGAAGAGAGAGAAGAATGATAATGTAGCATTTTATCATATTTAGTTACCAATGTTAATATCGCAATGTACTTAACGTTACTAGAAAATTTATTAATTTTTAATTCATTTTTATTTTAACACAACATCCACACATTACTATTATTTTTTTACAAGCTATCATCTAAGAAAGCAAGCAAATTGAAATAGATTGCCAATAACCGCCACCACTAAAGAAACCTCGTTAATAACAATCATTATATCAACCCCCCGCGTTCCTCCCCCACCCCTCCGTCCCAGGGGAGACGAATCTCTTACCCCTGGTCAAGTTTAATCGAAACTATAATAATGTAATAAATATATAATGTGTATACGATACGGAATTTTTGCTTGCTTCTCTGTTGTTGCGTCTGCAAACGTCAGTCCCCTGCTGATTGATTGGAATCTGAAAAAATAGAAATACACTGTTTAATGTTTACATTTTTAATATTACGGTAAATTAGGGTTAGTTGCGCTATTTTGTAACTCAGGGACGGCTGTACCGATATTCATGCCATTAATTTTTATGGTCGTAATTTTTTCACACCCTGTATAACAAAATATGCCTATCGATATAATCTCACACAAATAAGTAATTGAAAAAATACTGCTCTAGTTTTCATTATGAGACAGGTCATTATTAAATATACTTTAAACGGATTTAAAAGCACAAAGTTAAGCATGCCTATATGCAAATTAGGTCACGCCATCCCCACGCTACCACACCCACAGAAATATTTAAAGAAGAACATCACATCTCCGAGAGATGATATCCCTAGAGTCCCATATATTAGGCAAATCCCATTTCGACACAATAAGACTTATGCATTACTAAAGCAAGTTTTACTTCCCGAATGAGGAATATAAAATATATAGAATAAATACATTTTTAATTTTAAAACATCGATCGATTTGGCGCCCCAGCTTGTGAGTAAAAACGCAACAAGTAAGCCTACTTAGTTAGATCTAGACTTGGAGATTATTCCTTCAATATCCACTAAATATTTCGCAATTTTTATTAATATTTCGTATACAATATCACCTTGAACCTTATTGTAATAGAAACATATAAGATTCATATAGTATCAATTATAATAGAGTCCTTAAATTTGAAATACCGCACGAAAATGTGTTAAAGGAATGAGAAAAACTATGTATATAATAACTACATCGTTTAAAATGAAAATGTACTATGAGGGAGCATTAGCAAAATCATAAAACACTTAACGAGGGAGGCGGGGTACCATTTAGACATTCGCGAGGCCTGAGCCAAGTTCATTATATTAAAACAAAATGCTTCAAATCCACCGTCAGATACGGTACACCCCATTGAAACGTCAGAAAAAGGTATCGTTCAAAGCACCGAGCGAAATCTGTATAAAAATCAAGATTTCATCCCTTTCTGAGAGGGATGCACGCGACGAAATCGTACATATACGAAACGAACACAACTACGCGAAAATGCCTTGCAAATGGATGGGATATTAAGCGCTTAGACGTAATGAAAATCAAACAGCCCATGCAACGGTGGGCACCAAATTTGCAACACGACCAACGCATAACTCGGGACACGCCCGCCTGCGCCGCTGTCCCGACGGCGACTGGCGTTCTGCGCACTCACGCCAATAAGTTACGCTCGGGCGGCGCGCAACTAGATGGCGCTGTGCTCAATTACGACTAATTGCATTAGGTACAACGCGAAATTGTTTGCTCGCGCTGTTATCGGCGGGGCGCAGTGGTGGGGGCGCTGAATAAGTTATGTGGATGCTGGGGGGGCGGTTTTTGATTGTGTGTGGATGAATTTGTTACGGAATTCTGCGGACGGATGTACGTAGTGTAATGACGTATCGTGACGTTTGACAGTCGGCTCACCTTCGCATTACGAGCGCCTTATTAACGGATACGCCGATACGGGGCGGTGGAAAGCCATTATCGCAGATGATATTACGGAGGCGTGTTACTCATTTTTATATTAAACTGCCCCAGCATACGTTTTTCTGCCCCATTGCTCTTTTTTCGTGTTTTCTCTCCGTAAGAAAGTTCCATAAGCACTAACAAAAACGTTAAAAAAAGACGAATCAGTCGAGTTTTACGCTTAGCAACACATTTGGCGATGCATTTTATTAAATCAGGCACCGGAATCACAGACACAATAGAAAATCTATTGTGTCGTGGACCGATCGGGGCGTTCGGGGCTCAATGGGTTAAATAGATAGCATTAACAATATATGCAAACGATAATTCACGTTACGTTTTGTTATAAGAATCGCTATCACCCAGCATCAATTCGAACACCTATTAATGAAATTAAAACGGGTTTTTTTAATCTTCCGACACAATCGCATCGCAACAAAGGAAACGTTTCAAGGCAGTATTACAATCGACAAGTATGGAAATAAACGAAGCTCTTCAAAAGCAAACAATAATGGATGATGCAGATAATAAAAATTTCGTCAATGGTTTATATTTTTGGAAAGTATCTCTCTTGATGGGGTGTCTCACAGCTGACCACAGTGTTGAATATGAGATAGATTGCAAACAATTATTATAGCTCTACTTTAGCTTTTTAAATCATCGATTAAAAACTTTTTGTTTCTTCCTTCCTCACAGTATATATTATCTTGCAAATGATAGAGACAAACATTATATAGATTAAAAAACAAACTGTCAAATTTATTTTATAAGTATTGCACTCTACTAAAATTATTAGGCTGTAGTATGTTTGGTTGAATGTGCTTTTGTCAGTAATTACTGGTTCGAATTAAAAAATTGTTGAACATATCGGACAGTCCATTAATCGAGGAAAACTACAGGCCATATAGCATAACGCTACAAGCAATAGGAGCAGAACAAATATGCAACAAATTGCAGAAATATTCCTTTAGAAAGCATATGCGTCAGCTTCTCGATACCAATATTATTCTTAGTAAGTTGTTTGTCCTTCACATCGATACTGAGCAATTTTATGGGATGATATTTATGTCTAAAGATAGTTAGGAGTCTAGAGAGTGACATAGGTTACGTTTTACAGGGTTTTAACTTAAAAAAATATTCCGATGGGCATTTTTGATCACACGTCAAAGCCAAACCTGTCATTCCTCTGGCCATTTCTGACAACTTATAGATCGATCTATCTGAAACTGCAGTACATCACTTCGTTACCACACATTGTTGACCCCTTTTGGACTAAACTAAAACTGCAGTAATTCCTCACAACTTATGGACCAAACTGAAACACGACTAGGTACATTACATCCACGGTCCGAGCCGAAAGAATCAATCAAACGCAATCGCACACACGGGCCCGGGGCGCAGGCCGGGGGGCGGAGGCCGTGTACCGTGGCCCGTGAACCGTCGTCAGCTGGGCCAAATGAGCCGATCTTGATTTACGAGCCGGCCAGCGGACGGCGAAAATAATTGAATTCCACTTTAAACGGCTTTCTTTGCTCCGTTTCAGCGGTTGTTGCTGCGTTTAGTAAGTTTAGTTAAGGCTGAATGTACAATGGGTATAGAGACGTCTAATTTTGTTTTTTAATGTTGATTTTTTTAAGTTTTATTTATTTATTCATAGGGTACGAGGATAAGACTCCATTTCCCTTGAAGAGGATTACTGAATAAATATCTACTTCAGATTTAAAATCTATCAATTGCGATATGTGTTTTCTTCCAATTTCAAGTCTAATAAGTGGTTATATTTATCTAAATTCTACACCAATAATAACAAGTGTTATGTTTTACAACAGCTGGAAAACAACTGAACCTATGAGGTACAATATTTATCTGTATAATACATAGAGATATTGTTATTTATATCATTAAATTCACCATTTCAAACTTGCAAAACGCAATGCTACAGCACGAACAATTAATTTACCCATGACTCAACAAAAACAGATGATAAACGAATCTATCTCACCATTTAAATACCTACAATTGCACGTGTAACTAGCTTGATTATGCACTTTTAAAAAGAGCCAAGTTTTAATTGCTTTGAGCAAACTTCGCTCTGATACGGCTCTAGTTCGAAACTTTCCCATGTGGGACACGCTTGAAACGTATTTAGTAGCTTTTTGTAACTTCTTGTGTAGTTTTTATTAAAAATATTAATTCCAATGAGACATTTTTGTAAATGTTTATGCATTTATATTTGCTCTTCACTTAAGGAGAAACTGAAACCTTCATAATCGACGATGATATTGTTTCTTAACTGTATAGGTATGTTTAATAAATACATACCTACTATTTTTATTTTAATAATATAAGAATGAACAAGTTCCGTTAATGATAAAATAATACAATTTGTCTCGTCTATTTGATACGTTATCACACGTAACCGATGTATGGATTTCGATAAATACCGATATAGTTACATATAGATAGATAAGAACATGAAAGCCACGAGTTAGGTCAGTTATGTTTTTACGTATGCCTATCTCCAAAACCTTTACATTTGCGACAGAACATTTTCAATAGCTCTTATTTCCCTACCTAAAATTATTTTCTACATTTTAATCCCCTTGCGAAACCCGGTATACCACCACCCTACTCGATATAATACCTAAATTAGCGTCCGCAACGTTAAGCCGATTTCGTATGTTTGGCCATTGCTAAACTATTAAAAAGTTGTACCCACATATTGTTGACGGACAAAATTTTTTAATTAACGTTAGTCCTTTATGGCAAATAGTTTTTCGTTCGTTAATTTTTCATCTTTATTACAATACACTGGTTCTGTTTGAGTTTCGTCTTTCGTTAATTTTTCACGGTGCGTATTGTTAGGCAATTTAACAATAGAATTATTGTAGTTAGGGAGTTTTATCGTTGTGTGTTCTATTTACAAGTTTTTGGGTATTAGTGGTTGTTATAATTTATTACATGTGATTGGCGATTTTAAGGTACAATTTCTTGTGATTGTTACCCTATAGGCTAAATTTTTTCGTGTTTTTTTAGTGATTTCAACAATAAGGTCCCACATAGACGAAAAATAAACGATCATTATAATCTTAATGCTAGCGAATAAAATCATTTTGTTTTGTACAACTACTTGATCAATCAAGTGAAATCTTTTTTTGGAGTAATTTATCATTTCTACATATATTTTATTTCACATTCATGTCAAAACTTTTGCATGTCTTAGTTATATCATTAATTTTAACTTACATTTGAATAATTCTAATCATCAACACACATTCAGGTGACCCATCTGTTTACAGTTTACACCTACATAGGTACGATAAAATAAAAACTGTATAATTGAGAATGTCCCCAATAATGTTCCAATTATGACCCGTGTGGGCCATTCCCAGTTATAAATTGCTACTTGTACCCTCTTTGCTGTCAAGTTAAGCGCCTTACGTTATTAATTGTTATAATGAGCGGTAATTATTGTTTTTTATCAATTTGTTGAGTTAAATTCTATAATTTTTTTTCTACTACGTTATATACGAGTTGGCACAAGCGACAGGTTATAATGTTGAATTGTAAATGGTTTTCTGAATTAATATATTTTGTGTTAAATAAATTGTTTTGTATAGTATGTTAATAAAGATTATTATTCTAGCTGTGCCCTGCGGTTTTACCCGCATTGCTCCGATCCTGCTGGTCTTAGCGTGATGATAAATGGGCTATCTAACACCGAAAGAATTTTTCAAATCGGACCAATAGTTCCCGAGATTAGCGCGTTCAAACAAACAAACTCTTCAGCTTTATAATATTAGTATAGATACCTATATTTATTTTCTAGACAGACATAAGACCTAGTGCACACTACACTTAGTCAATGTACACTCTACACAAACTACAGTGGGTTATAATATACTTAGACCAGTATCCCATACTAGCGGAAGCAATTGGCGTATCACCGACACTCTTTTTAAACATTTATTTTTAGACATAGGCTTCAAAATCAAAGCATAGTACACACTACAAGGCTTCAAAATCAAAGCCTAGTACACACTACACTCAGTTCATACACATTGTACTATACACTTATACCACTATACCATAAATCCGACGTTGTGAACACGGCTCTGTCGGTAGCGACCGGCATAGCGTGCCACCGACACTATTGTTTATTGCTTACCGATACAGCCGTTTGTGCTGTTGTGTCGGTGGATTTTTAACGATCAATTTAGTGGACGATTTCAAACTATTTACTGTACGTGGAATTATATTTTTGAATTATTATGATACAGAAATAACTACTCTTAATTTGGCAGCTTATAAAATAATTATAAAAAGTATTCAAATATGCATACAGGGATTGAAATATAATTTTCTGGATTCAGTCTGCCCAGTGTAAGTGAACGACGCGACGCGGTCAAGATAATAATATAATTAATAAATTGCGTTTAAAATCCGTTAAATGCCTATTTAATATCTTCACGAATAAATTTTTATATTTAGTTATATAATCACGCTAAGACTCTTTGGAACGGAGCAATGCGGGTAAAACCGCAAGGCACAGCTAGTAACCATAATATAACGAGCATATCATAAAATCACCATTTTTATCAATTTAAACGATTATTTAACGTCGAATAGATTGTTATCGCGAGATGATTTCGCAAATGGCTTTTCGGTGGTGTTACAATTTTTACGATTATATTTTTATGATGATAAATTATGATTTACTAAAGATAAATATTTGCGTATAAAAATATAGACTATTAGGAAAACATTATAATACTTTTATTAAGTGTGAAAATGACTGTTTGGGAACTGCATTTTACCACAATTTTAATACCAAATCATATTTTGATGATTTTACGACTATTATTTAACACATTATAAAGATATTTTATTCTTTATAATGTTATGAGGTTCTATCCGATCGATTTCTACAATACTGTTACCATTAAAAAGAAACCTACCTACTTACGCATACACCTTTGAAATATTTTATTTAAATATGTCCTGTAGTTCACGAGATTAGCGCGTTCAAACACACAAACTTCATCTTTACTCACGTATAGACAAGCTTAACCTACAAAATTCATAACTCCACCGCCCGCCCCACATCATAAACACAACACACATGTATGTCAGTCCGTCCTTCATTACCCCCGAAACCGGTTAACTCGTACCTTTAAATTATTAACACACAATCCCGTCTAGCAATTTGTCCGTATATCCCACTATGGGACCGTTATGAAGCTGTGGGGATCAAAAATGCATGATTGTGTACGTATCGACTCTGTTGTGTTATGCGTTTTAGTTTCAGCGCCATCTAGCGGCGGGCGGTGGTAGTTTTGAGAAGCTATTAGTTTGAAGAGCTTTGAAGTTTTGTAAAATCGTAAAATACAGATCAAAAATTGGTTTGTTGTATGACTTGTGGGATTGAGTTAAACGTTCACGTACAAACCTTCACTTCATATGTAATTTGAAAAATGTGACTAACAAAATCTATATACATATATGTACATAGTCAAATCCATTTATTTTACTGCCTGACTCTTTCTTAAAATTTAAATACCAACGATATCCTTCACTTACATCATTATTCCGTTTCCATTATGACCCATGACCTCACAAGATGGCGCTACATCGATCCTAATCTTATTTTGTGCAAAATAAAGAAAAAGTGTAAACCCTACGCTAACATTAGAAATCTAGGTCGAATCTAAAGTACCAAAACGTAGTGAAAACGTTAATTAAATTACGGCAACCCTAAAATGCCTGAGGGATCATTGAAATGTGCCAAAACTACAAGGGTTAAAAAGCTTGGCGCGAAGTTGATTATGTGTTGCACATTTTCGGGTTAAAAAATGTTGTATACTTGCTTTGTAATGCGGTTTCGCTTGAAATCTTGATAATCTCAATAATATTTTTAATTTAATACTTAGTTTAGTACATTAAAATTCTTTATAAAATTTTTTTGAACTACTCGACCGATTTAAATTCTTTCGACCAAACACAAGTGACATTTTAAATTGTTTGCGTAAAACTATTGGTCGTACAAACAAGGATTGCAAAATATTCGTACGAAAATTTAGAACCCATCCCATAGTATGCACTCGTCTAAAACCAAAGCCATCAGCGTAATGTATCTATCCCACTCCGCACCTACTGTCCCACCCGAATCCCACCGATCCCATCGCTTTGATCTGTGAAATCATCCGCTAATAGCTTGCGGGATCTGTCGGATTGTAGTTTTTGCGTTTTGTATCGCAATTTCGAGGTTGTTTTGTTTAATCGTGTACGAATGATGTGGAGTGATGGGATAGACGTTTATTTTAATTTATTATATCATGTGTTGGGTCTACAGTTAGTAAGTATTTAGTAATCTGTAGTCTAGTTAAAATAAAAGTGTGCGTGTACTAGTGTACACACGTAAGAAGTGAAACTTCTTTATGACCTTACATTTCAAAAAATAATTTACTATATGCAACTTTACAGAAATACGTTGAATCACGCGTAGTAGGGATAAGAATAAATATAATAGTTAAAAAAAACTAAAAAACACGCTTTTTGCAAATTGAAAAATGGAATAATTTTATCAAATTAGTGTATTGTCATCGGTCCTCAATAAATCTACAAAGTTTGAACGAAATCTGTCTGGTCAAAATCGCGCCCAAAGAAGTCGGTTACAAAATACAGGTGAAGCTAATATAAAGCATGTAATAATAATAAAAAAGATGGCGCGTAACGGAAACATGTCACGCGTAACGAAAAAATGTTACACTAAATTTTTTTCCAACCCCGATAAAGAAGTTTCACTTCAATAATTAAATGTTTTATTTTTGACACTAGCAAATAACATTAGAAACGAGTTGAAGTATTAATTGATTTTATTAAATTTCTAGTGTGCACTACTAGGAAATTTACTGCTTGCACTATTTCTCAACATGTAAAAAAAATCGCCAAAACCTGTTCGAACTTATTCATTAAAAAACACGCAAATAACTCGAAAATTTGCACAAACAGTACCAAAAGCATGATCCTTTGATCGCAACTACCCGCAAACAGTCTAATTATCCCACAGTGTCCCGTCCCAAACAAATACTTATTTAACTGTGCTTTTGTTTGTACTGTGCTCATGTAAGATGAAATGGCGACGAGCGGAGTGGTAGCGGAAGCGGAAGTGTTATCATTATTATTTGCTGTTACTGGTTACATTATTATTGCTTATTCTTTTTCATATAATCACATGTCTGATTATAACAGGTACAGGTTTTAAAATGTGCGTCTGAATGAGGTAGGCCAAGTAGGAAATATTATACCTATTCGATTATAATTTAGCTTACTAATGAACTATATAATCTACGAATATTTTCATTCTGCAGCTTTCAATCTATACGAATACTTTCGGCAGTCAGTCTGCCTTTGACGTCACGTGCTGTAAGCGTTCCAAAACTCAGGATAAATAGGTATAATCACTACATAGTATAAAACAAAGTCGCTTTCTCTGTCCCTATGTCCCTATGTATGCTTAAATCTTTAAAACTACGCAAAGGATATTATTGATGCGATTTTTTTTAATAGAACGAGCGATTCAAGAGGAAGGTTTTAGTAAGTATATAATTCATTAGGTTTTATTTTTATACAAAGCAGGCGAAGCCGCGGGCGGTAAGCTAGTAATGAATAAGTCGTACCAATGTCAGTCGTAGTAATGACATACCAATCCTACTCACTTAAATATATTTGCTAGCGATATGAAAAAGGTAATTCAAATAAAAAAGATTTCTCGCGAATCGATGCTACCATGAACACACCCGGCTACACCCCGTTTCACACGTTACGTTGGCCATTTCTATTTAGGACACCTCTGGCTATTTACTTTTCATACACACTGATACTGTTTTAAGCATTTACCATTTTGCAGGAACAAGAGTGTAATATTTAAGTTTTCATAGAGTTTTGTAAGTATTAATGAATATGTTCTATTTCACCAACGATTTAGAATGTTAGACCGGGAGATACTGACACAAAATTTCGAGTCATTTGTAACAGGA
>CAJQZN010039888.1:959-13832 GCA_907164685.1 Colias eurytheme
GTTATTAAATAAACAAAAATAATAATTAATAAATATTTATTAAATAATAAAAAGTAAAAAAACTAAAACCCAACTACGACAAAAAACGACGCTGAAAAAGTATAAAACAAGATTTTCAGAATTCCACTATGTAGAGATAAATTTTCATGTTTGGAAAGGCGTAGTCACACGTTACATATACAGGGTGTACCAAAAAGTAGTGATGAACGGAAGCTGAGAGGTAGAGGACCTAAAGGGCTATCCGAATCACCCCCATGTATGTTATGCGATTTTTCGTATTTTCGGAGTTATGACGTTTTTTTCAATTTTTCACCTATCGCCGAGTACGATGATATTTTCACTCATGCTGACGTCAATGATTGCGGAAGATGCTTGATTTTTTTTGTGTGCTAAGCTGAAAGATAGGCCAATTCAGTATGGTAACATTTACTATCGTTAGATCTTTGAATGGAATAAAAAAAAGAATTAAATGGCAAGAAAGATAAAATTACCCAGTATGTTCACCACTTCAAGGGCCCGTAAAAAAATAAAATCACATAAAAAAAGTTTTCCATTTGACTTTTAAAAACTTGCTCTATCTATCAGATAGCTACCCTGAAAATTTCATTTAATTATTCAGAAGGCTTCAATCGAAAAATTTCAATCTAAATGTGGTAAGTGCAAAAATTGAATTAACTTGATGATCATTAAAACCAATAAATAGGTGTTTAATTACCAGAAATTTTTAAAATAACCCCGCTGTTGCTCAATGCAAGTGCGACATCACCGTAAAAAGTTGTCTTTTAAATGTCTGAATGCCCTTTTATCATTTTTAATGGTTTCTTCTGCTACTATGAATTTCCGGGTTATTTCGTCCAAATTGTGACATTTTCTCAAGTAGCCGAGGTCTTTTTAGTATTCTCATTGAAACAAATCAATGGGGTTTAGGTCGAGGGACCGTGGAGGCCAGGCTTTAAGGCAGGCATCACCGGCGCATGCGCAGGCTGCAACGACCAATCCATCTTTCAGGGTATCTTTGCCCTTTAGCCTGGCCTGCACGGTCCCCGGACATAAACCCTATTGATTTTTTTCCTTGGGGATACTACAAAGACGAGAGACTGCCACAATTCTTCCTTCCTTCCAATCCTTCTAAATAAGTGTGATATGTATGGAATAAGAGGTCCCTCATTAAATTGGATAAAATCCTATCTCATCAATCGTATGCAATGTGTCGAGATTGCATGTAGTGGTGCTGGTCCAGAAGTAAAAACTATACGATCAACCTCCAGACTCAACAGTTCAGGTGTACCTCAGGGAAGCGTGCTTGGACCGCTTCTCTTCTTACTCTATATTAACGACTTACCAAACGTAACTAACTACAAATGTACCCTTTATGCTGATGACATTTCTGTGACTATACCTAATGTAACCTCGGATTTGACATGTAATCATAATTTAAAATTGACATTGAATAGAATAATTGACTGGTTAGAAATAAACAACTTGACGGCTAACTTAGCAAAGACGAAAGTAATGCAGTTTCATAATTACAAACAAAGAAAATGTGACATTAATTTAATTTATAAAGACATTATATTGGAAGAAGTTGATGAAATAAAATTTTTAGGCATTATATTGGACAGCAATTGTAATTGGAAATCACATATTAATCATCTCTGTTCGCGTATAAACAAATTTGTGTTCGCCTTACGCCGTTTAAGGACCATAAGTTCAGAAAAAATTGCTCTTACCGCATACCATGGCTATGTGTCATCTATACTAAGATACGGACTTATATTATGGGGCAATTCAACAAGTATGAATAGAGCATTCTTGGCACAAAAAAAAATGTATAAGAGCTATTTGCGGGGTTGGGCCGCTAGAAAGCTGTCGCCCACTATTCCGAAAATTAAATATTCTGACACTGACCTCTATGTACATACTGGAGTGTTGTGTCTTTGTTAAAAAACACCCCCAATATTTCACAAAAGCGGCTGACGTGAGTATTGTTCCCTCTCGAGATCCTGACAAACTAATTATGCCTCGTTGTAAAACTGCGCTTTTCTCTAAAAGTGGACCTATTATGCTTATAAAAATATTTAATCATGTTCCTAAATGCATAAGAAACCATACATTGAATGTGTTTAAAAATAAGTTAAAGAAATGGCTGATTATTAATTGTTTTTATAGTCTAAAAGAATTTTTTGACCTTAAATGATAATTGCTAAATCGATTGTATAATATGCATGTGTAGTGTATTAGATCTAGTACCTATCTGTTTTACGCATATATTTGCATGCTTTACACAAAGCGAAACATGCTGAACAATTATCTCTTCACATCTCTCTGTACCATGTTTTTGGCAAATAAATGTTATTTTATTTTTATTATTTTATTTATTAAACACCTATTTATTGGTTTTAATGATCATCAAGTTAATTCAATTTTTGCACTTACCACATTTAGATTTAAATTTTTCGATTGAAGCCTTCTGAATAATTAAATGAAATTTTCAGGGTAGCTATCTGATAGATAGAGCAAGTTTTTAAAAGTCAAACGGAAAACTTTTTTTATGTGATTTTATTTTTTTACGGGCCCTTGAAGTGGTGAACATACTGGGTAATTTTATCTTTCTTTCCATTTAATTCTTTTTTTTATTCCATTCAAAGATCTAACGATAGTAAATGTTACCATACTGAATTGGCCTATCTTTCAGCTTAGCACACAAAAAAATCAAGCATCTTCCGCAATCATTGACGTCAGCATGAGTGAAAATATCATCGTACTCGGCGATAGGTGAAAAATTGAAAAAAACGTCATAACTCCGAAAATACGAAAAATCGCATAACATACATGGGGGTGATTCGGATAGCCCTTTAGGTCCTCTACCTCTCAGCTTCCGTTCATCACTACTTTTTGGTACACCCTGTATATCTACCGTAGCACTTTGACAACGTGTGACTACGCCTTTCCAAACATGAAAATTTATCTCTACATAGTGGAATTCTGAAAATCTTGTTTTATACTTTTTCAGCGTCGTTTTTTATCGTAGTTGGGTTTTAGTTTTTTTACTTTTTATTATTTGTACTATTTTGGTGTTAAAGTGTATTTGTGGCGCAAAATATTAACAAAAGTTAAATTGATGAACTAATAAAGAAGCTATGAACGAAAAGATGTGAATTATATGCAATCAGCCCATGAATACAAGTAAAGTCACAAGCAAATGCTAGTAATATATATATATTCAAAATGTGCAAGTAAAAAGCTTTCAAATGATACCAAACACGGCATATTTATCTTAACTTTATTTTTTTACTCTGTATGTTTTGTCCGCTAGAGGGCGCCACATTAAATTTTGTGAAACCCCATATAGCCTATAACCAGCGGACAATTAAGACGCTTCTAATGATATGTCATTTGTCGAATTCTGATAAGTAGTTTAGAAGTTACGAGGGAACAGATGAACATACATACATACATACATACATACATACATACATACATAGCCTGTCAAAATCATAACCCTCCTTTTGCTTTGCCGTATTCGGGAAAAAAAAATTATGAGGCGTGCACTTTTGGATTTTCCAAATTATTTGTAATTATTTTAATAGAATCTTATTGTATTTCTCTTCATTAAGGCCGTGTACGCGGTCCGTGCGCTGTTTTGCTCAAATACGTGATTTTTCAAACCAGATTGTCCATCAACCACTTATCTTACAAACATATGAATTACTAATAATTTTAGGAAATGTTATTGTCTATGTAGTTAGTTAAGAGTTTTTTTCAATTAATACAGTATTTGTGAATACCATCAAGATAACTGAGCCGATGATTACTTGATTTCACTTTTAGTGTCAATTTCGAAGCTAAAAATATCTGAAATTGCTGACAGATCTAACACACAATTATTTTTAACTAACTGCAAAAATCCTTATTAAAATAGTTAGTTAAAAGATTTTTTTATTTTGGACTCCTAACTTACGAAATTAAAATCCGAACAATGTGAATTTTTTTAAAAATTATAGTCGACAAAATGATTATTTTCACCAAGATATTTGACTTTATTGAATATAATTTATACATATTGCAATAAAAGAATGTCTTACTTATAAGATAAAATTTAAAAAATCAACTAAGGTACCTCTATTATTTTTCTACAATTTTTTTTAAAGTACTATAAAACACTGCGCGCGACCCGATTAAAATCAGTCGGCAGCGAGCCTTTCCAGAGAGAGGACATGTTGCTCGGCGCTCTCCTGTGGACCTATGCTGTTCATAGTAAAAGGATAGCGCAAGCCGCGATCTATCGTAATAGATCGCGGAGATTTTGACTTGCGTTAAATTGAATATGCCCTCTTAAGGTTGATATTATGGGCTATTTCGTATATAAAATAATAATTATTAGATTTATCAATCTTAATACTTTTTTATAAAGACAGAAGTAAAAATAATAATAATTTTCTGCGTTAATGTGTTAATGTAAGTACTTACTGTCAGCAAAAAAAAAACCCTAATTATGTCGTTCGTAAAATACCAAACATGATTAACAATGCAGCATAAGCATCATTTAAATGTTAAGGTTTTGTAACGATTTAAATGTTTTATTATTTTTTAATTTATAAGTCTACAATAAAATATAAATTCAATTGTCGTTGCTGACTGTACTTTAAAAAGCTCAAGCAGAAATCCTGGCATTGAATGAAACCACTAAATGCGAAAGCTCAAGTCAGATCGACGTTCACAAAAACCATTGTCCTGCACAGTTAGACGCTTAGAAAACATTTTAAAATAAAACTGCTTTAGAGAGCCTTTCTATAGAATATGAGACTGGTGGATTTTCTTGTTTGGATTTCTTATTATTGGATAATAAAACGCCGTTTTAAAGTTTTTTTAGTTTCAATTTTAATATAATAGTTTAATTTACTCGTGTTTTCTTGATATTTAAAGTTAAAATTACCTATTATTGTTGATTATTATTAGTCGCTCACCCGCCTGTTTAAAATCAACTAAAATCGGCTATTATTGAATTAAAATAAAATCTAACATAATACTATGTTTTGAGTTAGTGCACAAGCATATTTTTTCACGTTTTAAAAACTTTAAAGAAGATAAAGCAAAACTTAAAGAACTGAGATAAAAATTAAACCCCTTGCTTGCTTATATTTGTAAATTTATTTTTTTCTATATGTTTGCACTCTATATATTTGTCCCATTCATTATAATAGAACAATGATATTTGCTACGTACATAGTACGTTACGCTTCATTCCTTCAATTGTACGAAATTCACTCAGCAATTCGGATTGTAATTTGTCGTTAAATCACCTGTAATGTCTGTACTTCCACGAGAGAAGCAAACATGGTCCTAAATGGACGTGGTCGTTGGCTTTGGACCAGATTGAATTTGAGCATTTGAAGCTAAATAGAATGGGTTAAAGGTTTTTTGGTAAGTCAATGGTAATGTTTTTAGTTTAGTATTTTTGAAGGGATATTTATCTGTGGTTAGATGCCTTGAGACGTGTCCTTAGTCTTAATTGTTAAAAACATATTGAGTGATATTAATATATAAAAAACTTAATTTGGCGGATTGTTTATTTAAATTTTTAATACCTTTAAAGTGTTTACAGGGTTTTAAAATTTAAATTTTTCCTATAATTAACTGCGTACATCAGGGTTTCACAAAAATGTCATTTATTAATGAAAATTTGATTTGGTTCTTCGAATAAATCCATTGCCTAGCTGGTTAGGATTAGAACAAAAATAGTACTTACTACACCGATACAGTACAATTAACTCTTATTGTTATTTTATGTAAATTTCCACTCTAAACCACTTATTCGTGTCCAAGCAACGTTTCCGATATGTTGGCCTGCGAGGAAGAAATCACTCTTTGACGATAAGAAATACATGCATAGCTCGCTTTGCGTTGAATTTTATGTTTTTCGCTACTTTTACAAGAATTTAATTGATCTAGATAAATTATTCTTTTAGATATTTGTAATCGAATGCTAAATAAGAAATTACCAATTTCTAACCTGTATTAATAATTTACTATTCTTAATATATTTCTTTTTTGATGTAAGAACAAACACATTATTTGTTAGTAAATGGCTATATACCTAATAATAAGAATAACTAGGCGGGCCAGCCGGCCTTTTAAAGACAAATATGAGTTTTTCTTGAATGAATCGTAAATAGTTTAGTTAAAAATAAATATTTAAATAAATCTTATATATAAAATTCTCGTGTCACAATGTTAGTCTGCATACTCCTCCGAAACGGGTGGACCGATTCTCATGAAATTTTCTGTGCATATCGGGTAAGTCTGAGAATCGGCCAACATCTATTTTTCATATGTACCACGGGCGAAGCCGGGGCGGGCCGCTAGTCTTATATATAAAATTCTCGTGTCACAATGTTAGACTGCATACTCCTCCGAAACGGGTGGACCGATTCTCATGAAATTTTCTGTGCATATCGGGTAAGTCTGAGAATCGGCCAATATCTATTTTTCATATGTACCACGGGCGAAGCCGGGGCGGACCGCTAGTAAATAAAATAAAAATTCTTTATTGACATTAGATTTTTCATTTTGAAATATTGAAGTCATTTAAAATTCGCTTAGCTGTTTTAAATATTAATCTCAATATTGATGAAACATAAACCTATTGCAGTGATATAGCTCAAAAAAAACAACAAACTGAACGCTAATCTTACGCTCAAACACGATCCCACTTCTGACTCCAAAAAAGGTAAAAAGCCATTATCTCGAAAAACCCCAGCAACCGCAATAGATACAGCAATTAAAACTTGTATCGGGCGCCCGATTAGCAAAAACTAACACCAAAATCGACACCAAGATGAATAGACGAAGTTTAAATTGCTTTGTACAAGAAACTTCTGAACATTATTGCGGTACTAAAAATTAATCGGACCGTTAACGGTTTGTACAGGTGGATAGTTTTTAATTGTGGTTCTTAGTGGTTAATTTTGATTTTGTGGGGTTTTTGTAAGTACTTTTAAGTGTCGGAAGAATGGATTATCCTAAGTAATATTATTGTTAGTTAACAAAGAATTATTATAAATGTACGTATGTTTGGAACATCTTCATGTGTATATATTTTTTATCCATAATTATTTAGAGGCCTTTAAACGATAAGTTTACGAATGTATTTATAAGTGTTCACTTTATACATTCTATAATATGGTCACAGAATACTTAACAGTAGCTAACGCTAAATAATAATAATATAGTGTTGCGAATTTAGTTCTATTCGCAACACTAATCTTTATCTCAGTAAAAAGTAAACATTTTAAAATAGAATTAAACTTGCACAACACCATATATTATTATCGATTAGCTACATTAATAAAAGCTTTGTTTAAATTGCGCAAAATCATCCTGCATTAAAACAAAGTCTATTATAATATGAACTAGCAAAAATGTTTCCAAATTCCCATTAAACTTTGTCCTTGCAAGAATGTTATTATAAAGAAAGCAAGTTGAAAATTCAAGTTGCTTTTGAGTTCATATAAAACTTTCCCAGGTCACCTGAGGGTTCCTATTTTTCCATGCTCCTGTTATGACATAGAGTTTTGAACCAGTTCCTTCTTTATTAAAAAAAGGGAAGACAAAAATAGCGTTAACATTTTCTATTATTAACAGATGATTTTTACATTAGTTTCTAGCTTCTGAGATTAGTCATAATTAAAAAAATATATAAGTAACAACTAGTAGCTTTCCGCCCGCGGCTTCGCCCGCGTTTTGAATGAAAAACCCGCATAGTTCCCGTTCCCGTGGGATTTCCGGGATTGCGTCATTTTCCCGGAATAAAAAGTAGCCTATGTCTTTTCTCGGGTATCAAAATATCTCCATACCAAATTTCATGAAAATTGGTTCAGTAGTTAAGGCGTGATTGAGTAACAGACAGACAGACAGAGTTACTTTCGCATTTATAATATTATTAGTATGGATTACCTAATCTAAGCAATTAATTATTTTTTTAAATATCGAATATTCATTCATATCAACAGCCTTCAATAAAATATCAACTGTTATTTTTACATTGAAATTTCACATGTAAAACTGCTTGGTTAAAAAACATAATCGCTCTCAACCAGCCTAATACCACCAAATACTTTTTATTTAATCAATACACTAAACCCTTAATACTTCACATCCCAAAATCCATCACCACTACCCAAATAAATCAAACATTCATAGGCATAACAGAACTATCAAGCGTTGAATAATATTCAAAGCGATATGTTTATCTCAAAATATAAGAATTCCAGACACATTCTCCATTATGGATGTTCAGAAGATCGACTGAGCCATATATTGACGACGCGGTTGGCGCAGTGGTAAAGTAACTGCCTACTGAGCCGACGGTCCCGGGTTCGATCCCCGGTCAGGGCAAATATTTGTGTGATGAGCTCAATTATTTGTTCTTGGGTCTGGGTGTTTTTATCTATATATGTATTTATCAAATATTATATTTATCGTCGCCTAGTACCCACAACACAAGCCTTAATTGAGCTTACTGTGGGACTAGGTCGATTTGTCTAATAATGTTCTATAATATTTAATATTTAATATATATTGCAATCCCGGTCTCACTATTCAGCACTGGAGGTGAACGCTCCCCAAAACACTGGATGTGTGCTTTATAAAATATTTTGCTTATTTACGAAGTCTGTATGCAAATTGCTTTTAGCAGTACACCGTATAAATTTGCTTAGCTATGTTTTAGCACCTACGTTGTGTGTTACGCAAAACGTTGTTTGAGGAGAGAATTTTTATGTACGGATAAAATGTTTGCTGTGATACAAGTAAATATTATAATTTAAAGGTGACTATAGCATTACATGAAAACTTTTAAGATTTAAGTATGTTTAGAATGTATTACAGAGACCTTATAATATAACTCGGAAATAATCTAGCTTTGGTAAATAGAAACTACTAGAAATTTAAAAATTAATTAAATAGTTTTGGAACTCATTTGCTTTAAAATTTAAATCATAAATGCGAAAGTTTATATGAATGGATGGAGGTTTGTTATTGTAACAGATCTGTATAAAATTGAGCACGGAAATAGATGAGATAACACAAAGCTTACTGAGTAGAATCGAAAGATTCTGGATCCTCCTGATACCTGGTTGTTACAAACAACAAATAAAAAATAAATAATATATTTTACATATTTGGTTCACAATTTTGCTCTGTCTTCTGAACTAGGTAATTACCTGTGTCTCAAAATTAGTCTGGCATTACAGAAGTTGATAACCTAATAATTGTCTTATGGTGCATTTCCATCAAACGAAAGTATGCTCATTCTAACCCCAATATGACAATTTTTTTTAGCGGAAACAGGCGTAGAGAATTCTTTCGGTGTTCTTATAGTAATTCTATGCAATTTTCTAGTACTGAACAACACTGAATACGAATATTTGTTTACACTAAAAGGTCACGAAAGAATTATCTTGCTCTAGCTCTATGTTCGTTTGATTTAAATGTAAATGTACCTACCGTTAGAAAATATTCGATCAGTGAAACAAAAGAACATTGACCTCATACCTCACTAGGGAACAAGGAACTTACCACACGAGTGTAGCCGCGGGCAGTTAATAGTTTACATTCCCAAATTATAAATGACATTTGTTAGCAAACATATATTTCGTACACATTCCCAAGTTTCCAGGATTTGAAAAGAAACTTACCAACAATATATCAGCGTGTCAAAGATTGGAAAGTCCAAGTTTAATCTGATTTAGGTCCGTGAAGTTTCCTTTACGTAAATAAAATACAATTTTATACGATAGAGGTTTATTAATGAAGTATGATATTCTAAGATATTATACCAATTAAGGGTAATAATTTTAAAAGGGCTGAAATGAATTTAATGCTATCTGTGTCTATTTAAATCTAACTTCAGATTTGCTTTTGAAATAGTCGACAGTTTGTGTAAAATGTGTGACTTAGACATAATTTATCCACATTTATCCTTCTAATAAATGGCATTTAATTTAAAAATCTTACATAAATCTAGTTGAAGTGAAACTTCTTTAAAGTAACATTTTTTTCGTTACGCGTGACATTTTTCCGTTATGCGCCATCTTTTTCTTATCCCTACCACGCGTGATTCGACGTATTTCTGTAAAGTTGCATATAGTAAATTATTTTTTGAAAAATAAGGTCATAAAGAAGTTTCACTTCTTACGTGTGTACACGTTACTAGACACGCACACATTTATTTATTATTGTAGACAATTATTATTCTAGATTGGTGTTATTCCTTTCTCCTTTTTATGAGTCTATGGATAATTTTTTCTGAGGAAGTTCTTTGACTTTATGTTTTTCATATCTAGCTCATAAAATCCATATTACCTGTAAAAGTTCACCTATACCTACATAAAAAGTGACATTTAGTAATTTGTATATATATTTTTTTTTTTATGCAATAGGGGGCAACAGAGCAGACGCGTCACCTGGTGGTAAGTGCTCCACGTCGCCCATATGTACGCACAGTGTCAGAGACATTGTGAGTATGTTGCCGGCCTTTCAAGTAGGAATATGCTCTTTTCTTGAAGGTCCCCAGTTCATAGCCGTTTGGAAAAGCCGCATGAGGGAGTGTTCCAGATTTCTGTAGTGCGCGGGAAGAAAGATCTTTTAAAGCGCACAGTTGTAGATTGCCAACAGTCAAGGTGGTGAGGGTGGTATTGTTGAAATGATGATTTACTAGTTGCACAAATTCAAAGCACGTTTATCCATACGTTGATCCAAACCAAATGATGATTCGTTATTCAGCGACATAATTTAATATACAGTTATTATCATTTAATAATTAAATTGTTTCATTTCACGTAAATTCTAATGCATTTAAATGTACGTGAGACTTAAATGTGAGCATACAATTGTCGGTTGTATTGTTGTACTGAATAATACTGTGTAGTCATTGTTTCATAAGGATAATAGAGTAAAAATGTAGCGCTTCATATCTATACTGATGTTATAAATATGGAAGTTTATATGTTACACTTCACGGCTAAACTGCTGTGGCTGTTTTGATGAAATCCATACTAATATTATAAATGCGAAAGTAACTCTGTCTGTCTGTCTGTTACTCAATCACGCCTAAACTGCTGAACCAATTTGCATGAAATTTGGTATAGCGATATTTTGATGCTCGCAAGTTACAGTGTTAAAGATGTTGTCCCACAAAAATTTATTTCTAAAAGAAAAATACCAAAATCTGAAGCTGAAAAACAATGTATGTGTTATAAATGTGATTAGAATCCGGTACTACAATATCACGTAGCCTATATGTAAAACCCGGAATTGAAATATCAAATCAACTGTAGCAATAAAACATTTATACCACTTATAAAATCATGCAAGTTGGCGCTAAAATTTTAACATCTCCAACTTAATGTCTCCTTTAACAGCTAAAACGGCGTTAACCAACTTGGCTTAAGTGAATATGGTTTCAAGAAGTTTCTTAACACGTAATTCTCCGAGTGTAAACCTTTGATGCCACTTGGCGCCCGTTGAATGAACCCTCATGTCAGTCTAGACGTTAAAATGTGACTCATATATTGCTCGGAAAATATTTTAATGGCGTTTTTCAATTTGTGATTTTGAATTGAGTCTGTACTGAAAACATATTAGTGAATACTTTTACTATATTGAATGATGTATAATGTAAGCTTCGTAGATATTTTGCTGGCATTTTGCAGAATGCCTTTATGTAGAGGAATCAGATTACGTATAGATGAGTATTGAGTAATTAGTATTGTAGTCTAGGTACTGTATCATAATAATTCAATGAATAAATTGATGGTCTGAAATTACTGAAATCGAACTACATATTAACTTATTAACCGCACCATGCACTAGACCCAAGAAGAACAACCCGCAAGAGCGTGACAAGCGAACTTCCAAACAAAATGTAAAATAAGCGTAAACGAGACTTAAATCCACTGAGGGCATAACAGCGCTCGTAAACAATGATAAAACAGTCAGGCACACTTGAGGCGTTGCTTACGAGTTTATCGAGCTGAGGGAGATAAATACGACGTCTTCACGTATGGCTTTGTTTTTCCTCTTAAACAGGGAGGTGTTTGTTTTCATTTTTTGGAATTCGAATTTAATTTTTTCATCGTAGCGTGATATAATACTTTCAATGTAGTACGCATTGAATAGTGAATGAAGGAAGACGGTGTAGAGTAAGCGTATGTTGTTATTACAAGAGCGTGTGTCTTGTTTTATCTGTTAGTGACCTCGAGGCACATTAGCTTCTACGTTTAATTTTAAGATACAGTTTCTGTAGGAGTCTTTTGTTTTGTTAACAGATCCAAAATCATAGAAATAGTTCGTGTATAGGCAACAACCTACGAATTGTATACATGCGAGATAAATAATAAATAATTTGGAAAATCCAAAAGTGCACGCCTCATAATTTTTTTTTTAATAAATATTTAGTAATTATTATTTTTGTTTATTTAATAACAATTAAACCACATCGAATCAGACCCTGAAAAATGAAAGGGTTCTATTCCTGAGCATACTCAAGCGTAAGAGAAAAAAAAAGACTCGATTAGTAAAGTATTTCGGTCGCTATCGTGTTAACAAGAAAAAGGATCCGCACATACAGACACACGGACGTCCAAGACAGAACTTTTTTAAACTGTTTTTTAACTAGTTTAAATAACAAAAATGACATCAAAAATATCATGAACGTTAAAAATAGTGTTTTTTCTTAATATGTGTGTGTATGTTTTATCTTACAAGTGCAATGTATGATACATAAAGACATTTTAAGTTTGAAAAATCAGATGTTTTGCGCGAAGTGACAGTAGTACCCACCTCAACGCTTCGCTTATGAGGCGTGCAATA